>CM053793.1:36269438-36581938 GCA_028749045.1 Cupressus sempervirens | reverse complement strand
TTCTTTGTTACTATATAGACAAATTTCATTATAATTTGACAAGTTGTTTAATATATAGTGAATTCATTGAAATTTGTATGTTTGAATGAATTTTTATTTGGAAATTATTAGAATGAATGAGACTCTTATGCTCAAGAAGACTATTGAATTTCAAAGCTCTACACCATCTTCCAATGTTGGAGTCATATCATCATCTCATATTGAAGAGACACTAATTTCTACATCCAACATTGTACACACTCCATCATGACATGTTGAAGGTACAACATCAACATATCAAGTAGGTGATATTCCATCTTTTGCATCTTATTACCAAGGCACATCATCATGAGTTCAAGGTACACAAAAAACTCAACCTTCTATTGAATGTCAAAATGTTGAGGGAATGGAAGAGATTATAACACCTTCTAGAATTCATTTTGGAAGACAAAAATATTTGATTGATATTGATACTAACATTTTGAAATCAATGCCTAACAAGATTAGCAAGCATACTTGTCAAAGAAAAGGTAATCGTATGTGGAGATTATTCTTTGAAGAATTAAATATTACAAGTCAATGCCAATTATTTTTTGAATGATGAGGAATTTGAAATTTAGGCCCATCATGAAGATTCTTGAGCTAACAAAGATGGATGATTCAAATTAAAAAAGCATTGTAAAGAATCTAATGAGTGCATATGACAAAGTGGATTCTAAATCATGCATGAAAGGTAATAATATCACAAGACGCATACTTACATCAACAATAGTAAGTACCCAAATGAAGAAATCTTGACTCGTGAGAAAGACAAGCAAAATATTGAAAATCGGTAGAGGTACTCTTAGGAGAGCCATGCTAAGGTGTGAGAGAGTGGAAGATCCAACAAAAAATGAGTTATGGACATTTAGCTATAGACTACCACGAAAGGATAAAGAAATTAGTAAAACTTTGAAATCATTGATTGAATATTTTTGGAAAAATAACATGCATGTTTCCCCTAATCAAAGATATGTTGTAAGAAGGAGGATTGGTAGCCAAAATCAAAATCCACAAGCAAAAAAAGTTTTGGACTCAACTCAGACACAATTTTTTGCAAAATTTATTGGTATGCATCCTCAAATTTGAATAAGTCAAATATTTTTTGAGATGGGTAAACTTTTTTATGTCAAGATAAATCACATATGCACAACTTGTTGTTGTATGATACATATTGAATTTTCTAACCATTTAATATTTTTAGGAATATATGTGTGTTTTTGCATTCTAGGTTTATTTTGTAGGATTGTGACATGAATGAGCCACCTATATCTTCAAAGGAATTCATGTCCAACATTTTATGTGAAATAGGGGATAGTCAACAATTTTACAAGACATCGTGCTTGGATGGTACATGTTTATTTTATGGTTCTTTGCATATTTTATCAACTTGTCAACATATGGATAGTACCCATGCAATTGGAAATGAAATAGTAGATTACAGAAAATATAAGACAATGACATATGCTTTAAAAGATGGGAAATAGGGTAAAAGATGTGATTTAGTCATTGAAAAGATTCTAGTATATGAGTTCATGGAGATTTCTCATGAAAAGATTATTTATGAGTTTGCAAGGCATACACACAAAACTCGGTGGCTGGATTTGCAATTCAAGTTGTGCAAGGATACATTTCCACTGGATACCATTATTTCAGTTGTATACTTCGTAGAGAACTACACACTACAACTACAAAATGAGGTGCAAGAACAATATTATACTTCTCAACAAGTTTCCATATCTTTTCACATAACATTTATTCATTCACGTACAAGTATAGAGGATGATAGGAAGATATTGAGGGAGTAACATTTTTACATCAGTGATGATCAATTACATTGTATAGATTTTTTGCATGGTTGTTTTCAACTATTTTATAGAGATTTGGCTAACAGGGGCATGCCATATTGTCAACACATTATTTGGTCAGATAATTGTGCATATCAATTCAAGAATATAAAGATGTTCTATTGGTTGAGCAAGATACACTAGTTGTCTAGAATTCAATATATGAGGAATTTCATAGGGGCTCGTCATGGAAAGGGAGAGCATGATGGTGCAAGTGCATACATGAAAAGATACATAGCTCATGAAGAATTTAATTACAAAGATGGAGCAACATTGATAGATGCAAAACCCATCGTCCAGTCATGTAACACTATAATGGGTCTAGATAAGGAAGGTGAGTCTACAGTTCATAGATTATCTTGGTTGATAGATAATACTAACATTGCACCATATGAGAATTTTTGCACACTGATAGGATCAAGTGAGGTGCACTCTTTTAGAATCTTTGATGCAGGTTCATGGAGTATCCACACATGAAAAATAGCATATTTTTTTTCAATTGTGTATAGAGGAAAATTGGGATAAGTGTGAATTGACTGACTGGGTGGACAAATGGGATATATAGGTTTTGGACCCAATTGACACCTATCATCCCCCACAAGAAGTGGAAATGGTAGAGATGGATTCATCCATTAACTTTGACCACTTTTCTAATCTAGTATAACTTGGTAATATGTGTGTGTGTGTGTGTGTGTGTGTGTGTGTGTGTGTGTGCGCGTGTGTTTGTGTGTGTGTGTGTGTAACTTTATAACTTTTACCTAAGTATTTTCTAAATTGATGACCATATTTTGTACATTTATCACTACAGGCCATGATTTTACATTGTTATTGCACCTGAAGACAATGAAGAAGGGATGGATTATTATTTGTGTCATTGTGTCCAGGCCAAAAAAAAATTGGATCACTCTGTTATAGATGGTGAAGGTTTAGAGTACCATATAGGTGCGATGGTTGTAACTACCACATGGCTTAGATGATATTTTATGAAGAACCCTAACTTGTGGTTAATCAAGAATTGAAAAATAGAGAGGAATATTCTTCATTATTCAAACCTTGTTGTCATGTCAAATGTTCACTTGATAAAATATGGTAGAAAACCACATAATAAGACTCTTTGGAAGGTTCACAAGTCAGACCATGAGTCAATACTTCAGACATTAAAATGTAGAGCAAATCTAGTTGGTTCATTAGATTGAATATAATTACAAAAACATAGACCTCTCTCACTCAATAGGTAAAATGTTGTTAGGTTTGGGAAAATAAGGTATTTAGTTACTTAATAAGTCCTAGGAATCCTAACTAGGGTCCTAGAATGGTCCTAGATGGACGCATTGGATAAAAAGATGTAAAGAGCAAAAATTGCTCAAAATTTTTGCAAAAAGTTGTAAATGATAATTTGGGAAGTTTTAACTAGCCATGCTTGGGTATTTGAACATGGGGAAGTATATTTTGGAAGGTTAGAAGGTTTTTAGCATGTTGAAGCACTCAAATTGCTCAAAAGTCACAAAGTTGCTTTGCAATTTTTGCAAAAAGTTGCAAATGGAGGTTTGGCAAGTTGTAGCCACCCATGCTCAAGTATATGAGAATGGGAAACATATTTTGGAAGGTTAGTAGGTTTCCAATCATATTTTGCACTCCTTTCCAACCAAGTTGCATTTTTTAGCAACTTTTACAACTTTTGCAATTTTGCACAAAAAGTGTAACTTTTGCAAAGTTCAATAGATTTCACTTTGAGGACTTGAAAAAGGTTCCAAATTATTAAAAAAAAACTAAAAATAGGTAATACTTGGCTATCTTGACCAAAAACTCAAAAAGACCCAATTTTTCCTAATTAGCAACTTTTTCTCATATCTTGCACAAAGTGGCCTACGCATACATATCTTGCTCATATCTCTCTCACCATTTGTCATGGGATCAAATTTCTACTCTATTAGCTTTGAGTGGTTGGATAAACCCTTGTCCCAAGCTTATCCCATCCTATTGATTGATCAAATGTTCTCGGGCACACTGAACGAAATTAACCCTGAGAGTCACTAAATACCATAGGCTAGCAATCTTTGACGAGGCATATCTCAGAGCTCATGCGAGCTATCAATGCAATTATGGGTGCTAGAAGATTGTGTTTCCAACACCTCCATTAATCCCTCTCTCTTTTTGCATATTGCATCCCATTATAATTTTGTTGCCCGATCTTGGGTGAAGTTGAAACTTGTAGTGTTGGCCAGTAAAAAGTCACCAATTGGTGAATATCTCTAACCATTCATCGTGGGATTGAACTATCTACTTTGTTATCTCTAGGTAGCCAAGTTAGCCCTATTCCCAAGCTCATCCCATCTTTTTGACCACTCGAACATTCTTAGGCACATCAAACAAAATTGACCCTAAGAGTCACTAAATGCCATAGGAAAGCAATCTTTGACAAGGCATATCTCAAAGCTCTTGGGAGGTATGGATGCAATTATGGGTACTAAGGGATCATTTTTTTGAAACCTAAATTAACCTTTATCTTTTTGGATATTGGATTATGTTTTTAGTTTGTGGCCCCATCTCACATGATGTTGAAACTTTTATTGTTAGCCAGTGCAAAGTAACCAACTAGTGAATCTCTCTAACCGTTCATCATGGGATCAAAGTGTCTATTCTATTAGCTCTAAGTGGCTAGGTAAACCCTAGTCCCAAGCTTCTCCCATCTCATTGACTGCTTGAACATTCTTGGGTACACCAAATAGAATTGACCCTAAGAGTCACTAAATTCCATAGGGAAGTGATCTTTGATGGGACATATCTCGAATCTCATATGAGGTATGGATGCAATTCTAGGTGCTACAAGATTGTGTTGTTGACACCTACATTAACCTCTCTCTTTTTAGAGATTGGATTCTATTTTGATTTTGCAGCCCCATCTCAGATGATGTTGAAACTTGTATTATTGGCTAGTACAAATTTGTCAACTAGTGAATCTCTCTAACCATTCATCATGGGATCAAACTATATATTTCATTAGTTCTAGGTGGTTGGGTAAACCCTATTCCCAAGCTCATCCTATCCCATTGACTGCTCAAACATTCTTGGGCATGCCAAACAAAATTGACCCTAAGAGTCACTAAATTCCATAGGGAAGCGATCTTTGATAAGGCATATCTCAGAGCTCATGTGAGTTATGGATACAATTCTAGGTGCTACAAGATCATGTTACTGACACCTACATCAATGTCTCTCACTTTTTGGAGATTGTATTTCATTTTGATTTTGTGGCCCCATCTTGGGTGATGTTGAAACCTGTAGTGTTGTCCAATACAAACACACTAATTAGTGAATCTCTCTAACCATTCATCATGGGATCTAACTATCTATTCTATTAACTCTGGGTGGCTAGGTAAACCCTAGTCCCAATCTTGTCCTATCTTGTTGATCGCTCAAACATTCTTGAGCATGTTTAACAAAAGTGACCTTGAGAGTCACTAAATGTTATAGGGTAGTGATATCTAACAAGGCATATCTCAGAGCTCATGTGAGGTATGGATGAAATTTTTGGTGCTACAAGATCATGTTTCTAACACCTACAATAACTAATCTCTCTTTTTGGATATTAGATTTCATTTTGATTTTGCGGCCCCATCTCAACTGATGTCAAAACTTGTAGTATTGGCCAATACAAAGTCACTAGCTAGTGAATCTCTCTAATTGTTCATTATGGGATCAAACTATCTATTATGTTAGCTCCAAGTGGTCAGGTAAATCTTAGTCCCAAGCTTGTCCCATCTCATTTATTGCTTGAACATTCTTAGGAACATCGAATAGAATTGACCCTAAGAGTCACTAAATGCCATAGGGCAATGATCTTTGATGGGACATATCTTGGAGCTCACGTAAGGTATGGATGCAATTCCAAATACTACAAGATCATGTTGTTGAAACCTACAATAACATCTCTCACTTTTTGTAGATTGGATTCCATTTTTATTTTATGGCCCCATCTCGAGTGATGTTAAAACTTGTAGTCTTGGAAAGTACAAAGTCACCAACTAGTGAATCTCTCTAACCATTCATCATGGAATCGAACTGTCTATTCCATTAGCTCTAAGTGGCCACTTGGAAACAATTTTACATGCCACAAATTTAAAAATCAGATTTCTCATTCTATCATTGCTCTTACAAAGATATATTTAGAGGAATATTGAAGGTACAACAATTGTAGAAAGCCGTAACTGCCAATTTGAATCCATGGGCACAAGAATTTATTCCTCCTGCAATACAATACATGATTCTCCTCCCATGCCCATCCACTTTCCCAATTTCCCCTCCAACAATGAATGCAACCTCATTGATATCGTAAAATATTGTTCCAGCTCCATTCCAACCGCAAATAAATTTTGTTGGACCACATATCATGAATTATATTCTAGAAATTTCTCTACTAAGTTTCCCTCTCTTGGGATTCTTGATTCCTTTTCCTCCTATAAATACTTCCTTTCCTAGTGGAAGAATAGTGGAACCATCTAATTATCTACCTAATTTTTTGATTTTCCCTCCTCATGAGCAGTAAAGTTTGAAGGGTCCTCCTCCACAACATCATTGTATGAACTTTGACCCACTTTGATGACCTAGTGTCCATCCTATTATTTATTAGCTTGCACATACCTAAACAAGGCTTAATCAAACCAACTTGATCTAAGCACACCAACACACCACCCTAACTTGGATAGAGTCACAACAAGCCTCAAAGCAACAACAATAAAAACAAAGCCAAAAAAAGGGTTGTTAGGTACCCTACACCAAGATAATGATAGACAAAAGATATCCAAAAAAAAATACAACAACTATAGCTATAGGAATCATAATAAGAGAATATAATGTGTTTCCATGAATGAAGCTCTTGAGGAGATGGATAAGAAAGCAATATTGAAATCAAATTCCATGAATAAATTAAAAACTTTATTTCAAGTCTTTGTGTGTTATGAAGATAAATCATTTAATATAAACTCCTCAAAGGTTTATGATGACAATAAAATTCAAGCTTAGGCATTAACATAATGTAGCCAACTCCAAACTCAAACTTCAATGTTAATTATATAATAGTAATAAGAATTCAAGTTTCATTGTTCTCATCCCAACAAAAACTCCAAATAAGTTACTCAATATTAAAAGTACTCATAACTTGTACAATTTTATATACAAATTAATATCATAGCCTTATTCACATGTCAAAAGATACTATCAAAGCTTATTATAATGATTACTACTCTTATTTTGGATGCAAATTACATTAAAATGAAATACATGAAATAATTAAAATATGAACAAGAAAAAAAAGATACATAGTATGATAACCAATAATGGAATTCATGAATAAACCAATGCATCAAAGTTATAAGTCTAATTACATCATGCATCAAATATATGTCATACATTGAATATAAAATGTCATATATACATCAAATGTATGTCGAATATGTCCACTAAAAGAAAATCCAAGATATATGTCCACTAATGCCTATACATGTTTTCCATCCCTTCCCATTAGGGGAATGAAATAAATCCCTAGAGGTCTTCAATCATTGGATGAAGGGAGATGATGGGGATGATGGGGTCTTCCTCATATGCTTGTTTGACCTCTTGTTTAGGCTCCTCTCTAACTTGAGCTGATACAAAAAACATATTTATGGATCAATAATTATTATACATTGAAATCAAATATATTTACACACAAAATTAATTACTTTCTTACTTCCATCAAATAGCCACTCTGTACATCCACCTCAAAGGCTTGCGGATGATTGGAAGTAACAAGACCCTACAACAATTTTTTTAAATAATCACTTGATCATACTTATAAATATCATTTGAAATTTCAATACTAACTATCATAAAAAATAATTAAAACTATAAAAACTCTTTCATACCTCATTCAATGGCTCTGAACTAGCCATCGTGATAGCAACTCCATGATTGATGGACTAGTGAAGATGAGGAGGAGTCTTGGATGTCAACAACTAAAAATCATATAATACAATTTATATGTTTTTTATAGAATAGAATATAATCAAATGAATTAAATTAACATGAAACAAATGTACCTCTATGAAGCTCATATCATGCCTAGGTTCAGAGTCCCTTCTGAATGTCAATGGTCTAGTAGAGAACTAATGCACATGGATTAAAAAAAATTCCAATCCTTCATATAATTACTTAATAAATATTTGTATTAATTTAAATAATTAAATTGATACATACCTCTCAACTCATAAATGGGACGTAAAATGGGACTAGGGAATCTATACTAGGGCCATCAACACTCTTACCTTGAATTTTGAACAATGTAAAGACATGCTAATTAGTTAGTTATTCACTATACATATGAAATGTGATCAAATTAGTTTATTATAATTGTAATTTACCTGTATGTCAATGTGAAATATGTTACTCAAGAACTCATCAGTGACTAGCCCATCATCCATAGTGTCTCCATCATGACTGCCAAATGTGCATAAGGATCTACATGATGTGCACATGTGAGTGCGAGGCAAAGAAGACTCCTCCTCAACTAATGAACTGGTGCAATGAATGAGGGTCTATGACAAAGAATTGATAGTCCATAGAGTACTAGTCTCTACATGTTCCTTTACAACTGAAGGAATAATGACATGGTCACCTTGTGGCTTGAGAATAGGTTCCTTAACTACATTAGGGTAATGACATGCCCCCAGCCTCTCAAATCAAAACTCCCCTCCTCTACCCTAAGAATCTAACATGTCAAAATAATTGGGGATCTCCCCAAGCACAAATTCACAATACAATTTTTTTAAGAAATACATTAGAACCTTGTGATTATTGCAGGGAGGGGCATCAAAGACCATCCACCATCTATCCCAAAAGTTATTTCTAATATCGTCATGTATGCACTAGTGGATGGGGAACCTTTTAATTATATGTTTAATAGTGTCTTGTTCTTCAAGCTTTTTAAACAATGCACATATGCTACCTTTTGCTATGTCCTTTTTATTACATCTTTATAGGATTATTTTTTTGCATAATATCTTCTTTTTCCTCCTCTCTTAACACACCAAATATTCAACTAACCACTAACAGAAGCTACATGGCTCATAATGAACTCAAGAGAGGATGCCAATTTTGCTCTCATAAGTTTAATTTTTCCACAAGATTTCAACCTACTAATGATTGCTTCTAACTCACTTTTCCCTAATTCAATTTCATTCATTATGTTGTCTTGGGTGCTAGGAGGAGGTCTTTCAATCGGTGGAGGTTGCAAAAGTTCTTGCTCTTCTTGTTGAGAGTTTTCATTTTGATCTTGTAGAGAGTTTTTATTTTGATATTTTGGAGGGTTTTCATTTTGATTTTTTTGATTAGGCTGGGGATTTGGTGGTTGATTATTCACATTTCTTGATAAGAAATCAATTGCATTTTAAATAAATAAACAAATTTGAAGAAAAACTTTAAAAAAATACAAAAAAATGAAAACATAAGAGAATAAAATGTACTGGATGATCCTAATCTTGATCTCCAGTGACAAGGAGGCATTTTGAGGAGGAGAGTGAGCAAATTCTTCAACTTCTAAAAAATAAATGTGTGTTGTTGAGGGGAAAGAAGGCACCAAAAAAAATAATAAAGGGAAAATGGAATGGGTTGTGGGTTTGCAGCCCATATATAGAATATTTTAAAAGTGTACATGTGCTTTGGCTTGGGCTCTAGAATCCTAATGCTTGTGGAGCCCAAGACAAAGCAAATGCATTCTATAGCATGTGTGCACTTTTAGAATTTTTAAAATTTTAGTTGTGTGTCATTTTTTTTGGGCTACAACTTGGTGCATTTGCCTCACATCTAACATGATTTTACATCATGCACCATAATAATGTGGGGTGCAATCGATGACAACACTGTTGGCATTATAATTATTTTGTCATTAGTGACAACACTTACTCAATTCTATATGCTTACCGATCATCCAAGTGCTTACCTTGTAAACTTAGCAGTTCAGCAGTTTACACCAAGAAAATAGTGGCTACCAAGAAAATACAAACAATGTGAATTCCAACAGTGTCTATCAAGCTTCTCAGTATCTACCGAGCTTCTCAGTATCTATCGTGCTTCACAGTGTCTATCGAGCAGATAATTTGTGTTATGAAGATTCAGTGCAAACTGAGCGATGAAAGATTTAGTGCAAACTGAGCAATGAAAGATTTAGTGTTTACCGAGTGAAGCAAGGTAAACTCAGTGTACAGTATCTACCAAGTGACACATCTATCGAGTCACCAGTGGTTACCGAGTTTAGAACTACATTGAGTGATTAGTATGGACCAAGCCTTCAATTCTACCGAGTGCATGATGATGCCAAGTAATGCAATGGATGTCGAGTATCAGAAGGTCACCAAGTCAGTTCAATGAACTTGAGTTATTTACTATTGGGCTAACTCTGTAATGTATTTTTTTACATGTATTTTGGCCGACCTTGTAAGTTTCAAAGGTATATATGTAAGATGTATTGTAAGATATCATGTATGTATGAATGAATGTATGATGCATGGAATGAGAAGTAATTGCAAAGTAATGTGAAGTATACGTGAAAGATCATCAGTAGCAGTTCAAGGTACATAGCCAGGTCAATTCAAAGACTAAAAAGTTATATCCATCACATGAGGTGATTAGTGCATAAGGAATCTTATCAGAAATTAGTTGCAAGTAGATCCACTATTTCATCCTAATAGGTGAATCAGATTTTTCAAATCATCTAACAAGGTATACTTAATAGTCTTCATACAAATCTCCTAACTGAGTGCATACTTCATTGTATGTTTGCAAATCCTCTAACAAGGTGGACCTAGCAGTCCTTTGTGCTCCTAATAGGGAAAAATCACTAGAAATGGTCAATGTAAGCCTTAACCAGCCAACTTTATATTACAGTATTGAAGTTTTGTGGGTATCATCCCCACCCCAATTTTACTTTCTATTTGGAAGGTTTCTGGGTCACCAAATATTGTGTTCACTTGTGTTTTATGTTTTAGAATTTATGCATGCAGTAGTATAGATGGATGTATGGTAAATTTAATAAAAAAAATTAATGATACTAATTCACCCCTCCCCTCTTAGTAAGATATCATATCCTAAATATTTCCAACAATACTCATGTCGAGTTAGGTTAGTGGATGATAGTCTATTACACACTATGACAACATGGTACCTAGCATTAATGGAAAACTTTTCATCAAAATTGGCAGAAAAAAATTCATTTTCATTGTATTCTTAGAGCTTAAAGATTTCCAGGTGCATTCAAGTGACTTCAAAGTGATTTCAAGAAAATTTGTAGATAAAGAAGTTTGTTCAAAGATTTCCATCACTTATCAAGAAACAATGGCTTCTGCAAGCACAAGCACTAGCAAGGTGAAACGTGGATCAGAAATGTTGGTCAATGGCATAGAATGAAAAGCTAGATCTTGAAATGGCCATGGCTCAACTCAAAGAAACAAAGAAACATCTTTCTCAATCCTAGAAGAGAAGGAAGGAACTTGCAAGATAAATGCATGACCATCAGTATGTTGAAGAAAATATTGAAGACCTTCTACCATCAAGTAACTCAAATGAAGCTAATGAGGCAATCAAGGAACTCCTAGAAAAGAATCACTCTCTATAGGAAGAAGTAAGAAAACTTAAAAGAGAACAAGAAATCCAATCAATCAGGCTATGTGAAGTTTGGGAACAAAGAAACAAGGTGACACTGAAGAACAACGAAGGTAAAATGATGATCAGATTTGACACATGTTTAATTCTGATTAAAGACATTAAACATGTTGTAAGAGATGCAACAATCATGTGGAAGAATATCTATCATCTGCATAAGCCCAATAATGATCTAGTGTTAATCAAGGATGATGATGGCACCAGTAGTGATGAAGGAGATGATAGCACTCCAAGTGCTAGTGATGATCAGGCACTAAGGTTTGATGATGAAGAAAAAGGGGAAGAAGTTGAAGTGGAAGACAAGGAGGAAGAGGATGAAGAAGATGATCCAATGAAGATTGCAGCACAAGTCATTACTTCCCTTCCTCACTCTCCACCTAAGACTGCAACATCATCAGGGTTGGAGATAGCTTTAGTAGGATTGACCACATTAGAAACATCATATACTCCTACTTCCCCATAGCTCTAAGCATCTTCTATGGAAGTAACCATTACTTCATCTACCAAGTTGTAGCCTTCTTCATCAACACCCGAGCAATCAGTCACTGTAGCATCAGCTATTTCAACCTCCTCTTCTACATGTATAGTAACTTCTATAGTTCTTTCTACAATTTTGTCTACTCCAATTGTGAATATTCCAGTCTGTACACTACCTATTTGTACATCATTTTTGTGAAGCAAACCAATTTTGGATTCAGCCGATACTTCTCTCAACTTTCCTCTAGTTACATCTATTCAAGTATTTTCTGCCAGTCCATCTATGTCAACTATTATCTCTGATTCCAAATCCAAGGAAGTAAGCACTGAAGTAAAACCAAAAAATCCTCTAAAACTTATGCTTACTAGAAAACAAATTGATGAAGATATAGATTTGGATATAGAAATTGTTATTCCCAAGATAGACTTGGACAATGCCTCAGCCAGTGAGATGAGAATGGTTAGTCAACTTCTAGAATAGAAAGCAAGGTAGAAGCAACTCATAGAAGAGAGAGATAGAGAATATACTATAATAGAAAATGCCAAAAACATAATTATTGAAGCTATTGGTGTTGATGTTGATTCATCTCAACACATTTTGTTGCAATTAGAAGAGGTTGTAAATAAGTTCAATGAGGACACCTCTAGGAAAGAGAAACTCATTGAAAAGGTAGAAAAGAAATTTGATAATAAAGTGCTTGAGCACATTGCTCAGCACATTGCAATAAAATAGGTTTAACTATCTTCAATTTTGAGCAAGTGTTCACAAATGAAACATCACTTTTTGGCAAGCTTTGTGATGTTACCGAGTTCACTAAGGAAGTGATCAAAGTGTGGGACACACTTTTCTATCTACCAAGGGAGTCTGATGCAGGAGCATCTTACATGAGAAAATTAAATTGTTAGAAAAAAAAAAAGGAGGAAAAAAAAAAAAAAAAAAAATTTCTGGAGGAGAGAGAAAGTGACGAAAATTAGAGGAAAAATAATTAAAAAAATAAAATAAGGGAAAAAAAGGAGAAAAGAGAAATTTCTATTTTCGAGGTGCATAGGTGGCATAAATAGAAAAATAGAAAAATAGTTGTCATTCCATTAATCGAGGTGTGTAGGTGGCAATTTAGAAGTTTGTGGAAAGTTCCTTAAATCATGCATTTAATATTTGTTGGGTGCTTAGTTGTATTTGGGTGGGAATTTAATATTTATTTAAAGGTAGTTGTATTTACCTTTTATCCCACATTGGTTGTGTTTGTAATGTCTTGGGTTAGAAGTGCCTATTTAAGAAAGGCCTATTATCATTTGTAATCAAGTTCAAGAAGTTCAAGAAGTTCAAGGAATGGAAGCTCTTCTAATGGAAGTTCAAGAAATGGAAGCTCTTCTAATGGAAGTTCGAGAAGTAGAAGCTCTTTGTATGTAATCTCTTCTAATGGATTTCAAGTATTAATGGATGCTTTATGAAGCATTTTGTCATCTCTCTTGTCTCCATATTATTGCATTTTTGGTTGTGAGTTGGTACGGGTGGTGTGGCCCGTCATCAGTGGTATCAGAGCAGGAGTTCCTGAGCGTGCGGACAGATCGCCGAACGTGAGGTAGTTTGCACCAGGACCTTGAGTTGGGTGAAGTTTGTGAAGAAGTTCTTAATTGTGTAGACAGAGCGCCGACTGTGAGGCCGTTTGCACGAGGTTCTTGTTTTGGACGAGATTTGTCTTTTGAAGACTTGATTATGGAGAAGAGAAAGAAGAAGATGACTTTTGTGATTGGATGGATTCTGAGGATTCCTAGACTTGAGAGATTTAGAAGGAGAATGCAAGAAGAAATATTTTTGGATTTGCAAAAGCAAGTGAATGAATTAGAAGCTGAGTTGCGGAAACGAAGAGCATGTCACCAGAAAAGAGATGTTGATAATTCCTTGGATGTGGAAAAGAAAGATGATCTAGTGGAAGAGCAAGCGGATGAAGAGGAAATCATTTGCGAACCTAAAGTTGAAGAAGATGAAAGACAAGAGGAAGAGCATCAAGATGACAAGATTTATGAACCTGAAATAGAGCAAGATGATTTGAAGATTGCAGCAATGGAGGAAGAATATAGTGCCTTCGTTGGAGATCAAGAAAGTGGAGTAGTTATGTGCATTGTTGATGACATAAAAGAGGCAAGCAAAGATGAAGATGTCAAACAAGTAAATTCTTATGAATTATGGGATATTGTCTTTGATATGAGTTTAAAAGATATTGATGATGGTTTGCATGAGGATCTTGTTAGTCATGTGTGGTATGCAAAGGAAGATTGGTATGGTGTTGCTGGGTTTATTACAGGTGTGATTAATTCAACAAGATTGGATGAGGATGAGACTTATACTTGGATAGAGTTCATTGCGAAGGAGTATTTTCAGCAGCAAACAGTTGTTCCGACTAGGTGTTGGAAAAGAAGAAAGAAGGAAATATATCGGCATCGGATACTTGTTCCAGCTATGTGTTGGAGGAAAAGAAAAAAAAACATTCAACAGTGGCTACTTCATTTTGTGAATCCATATTCACAAAATTTTTCCTACCATGGGAGTCGGATGCAGGAGCATCATGCATCAGCAAAAAAAAATGTGGAAGATTTGCATGTTGGTTTTTTCTTGTCCCTATTGAGGTCGTAGCTTGTGGTGAAGATGAAGATGGTGGTATATCATTCTTTTGGCATCAAAGTGTGGGACACACTTTTCTATCTACCAAGGGAGTCTGATGCAGGAGCATCTTACATGAGAAAATTAAATTGTTAGAAAAAAAAAAAAAAAAAAAAAAGAGGAAAAAAAAAAAAAAAAAAAAAATTCTGGAGGAGAGAGAAAGTGACGAAAATTAGAGGAAAAATAATTAAAAAAATAAAATAAGGGAAAAAAAGGAGAAAAGAGAAATTTCTATTTTCGAGGTGCATAGGTGGCATAAATAGAAAAATAGAAAAATAGTTGTCATTCCATTAATCGAGGTGTGTAGGTGGCAATTTAGAAGTTTGTGGAAAGTTCCTTAAATCATGCATTTAATATTTGTTGGGTGCTTAGTTGTATTTGGGTGGGAATTTAATATTTATTTAAAGGTAGTTGTATTTACCTTTTATCCCACATTGGTTGTGTTTGTAATGTCTTGGGTTAGAAGTGCCTATTTAAGAAAGGCCTATTATCATTTGTAATCAAGTTCAAGAAGTTCAAGAAGTTCAAGGAATGGAAGCTCTTCTAATGGAAGTTCAAGAAATGGAAGCTCTTCTAATGGAAGTTCGAGAAGTAGAAGCTCTTTGTATGTAATCTCTTCTAATGGATTTCAAGTATTAATGGATGCTTTATGAAGCATTTTGTCATCTCTCTTGTCTCCATATTATTGCATTTTTGGTTGTGAGTTGGTACGGGTGGTGTGGCCCGTCATCAGGAAGTCAAAGGAAAATTGAATAAATTAGATGTGGAAATGAAAGATAGCGCTCAAAATTTGCAGCTTGACCATAGTTCAAGCTCATCCCATCACACAAAGGTGAAATTTTTGTCTGAAATGTAGACAGAGTTACTGAGAGAAGAAGCAAGAATCTGGTCTACACTAATTGACATTCAAAATATGATTCTTCCAGTCATGGATCAAATGCAAAAACACATTGCCTATTCAAAAACATTGATTCATGATAGAAATTTTTCAATAGTAGATCATATGATTGAACTTTCTATAGAAGTTCAAGTGGCTCTGTTCACTTGCAAGATTTTGCAAGATAATTGGGATAAGACATTGTCTCTTATTCTCAAGGTAAACTCAGATTTTCTCTCACATTTTGGTGTCTCAATTTAAATTTATTGTATATACATTCTTTGGCATTATTGTCAAAAAGGGGTAGATGAGCTTGTTGGCAGGGGGAGATAAGATTGTTGACATTGGGAATATGAGATGAATAAGGAATAAGAGAGACATTGTAAAGATAAAAGCTATGCATACCATATATATGGGGGAGATATGTGAGATATGTCAGATATGTAAATAGCAGAGTAAATCTAGATATCAATTTTGAACCATAAGTATTTTTGTCACTAATGCCAAAGGGGGAGATTGTTGGCATTATGATTATTTTTTCATTAGTGACAACACTTACTCAATTCTATATGCTTACCAAGCATCCAATTGGTTACCTTGTAAACTTAGTAGTTTGATAGTTTACACTGAGTAGATAGTGGCTACCGAGAAAATATAGACAATCTACTAAGCTTCTCAATATCTACTGAGCTTCTCTGTATCTATTGTGCTTCATAGTGTCTACCGAGTAGACAATTCGTGTCATGAAGATTTAGTGCAAATTGAGTGATGAAAGATTCAATGTTTATTGAGTGAAGCAAGGTAAACTTAGTGTACAATATCTACCGAGTGACACTACATCTACCGAGTCACCAGTGATTACCGATTTCAAAACTACATCGAGCGATTAGTATGGACCGAGCATTCACTTCTATCGAGTGCATGATGATGTTGAGTAATGCAATGGATGCTGAGTATCAGAAGGTCACCGAGTCAATTCAGTGAACCTGAGTTATTTACTATTGGGTCGACTCTGTGATGTATTTGTTTACTTGTATTTTGGCTGACCTTGTAATTTTTTAAGTTTGAAAGGTATATATGTAAGATGTATTGTAAGATATTATGTATGTATGAATGAATGTATGATGCATGGAATGAGAAGGAATTGTGAAGTAATGTGAAGTATATGCGAAAGATCATCAGCAGCAGTTCAAGGTACACAACCAGGTCAATTCAGAGACCGAAAATTTATATCCATCACATGAGGTGATTAGTGCATAAGGGATCTTATCACCAATTAGTTGCAAGAAAATCCACTATTTCATCCTAACAAGTGAATCGAATTTTTCAAATTCTCTAATAAGGTAGACTTAACAGTCTTTGTACAAATCTCCTAATAGAGTGCATACTTCATTGTATGTTTGCAAATCCTCTAACAAGGTGGACGTAGTAGTCCTTTGTGCTCCTAACAGGGTAGATCACCAGAAGTGGTCAATGTAAGCCTTAATCGGCCAACTTTATACTATAGTATTGTAGTTTTGTGTGTATCATCCCCACCCCAGTTTTACTTTCTATTTGGAAGGTTTTTGGGTCACCAAATATTGTGTTTACTTGTGTAATGATTATTTTATGTTTCATAATTTATGCATGCAATAGTATAGATGGATGTATGGTACATTTAATAAAGAAAAATCAACGTTACTGATTCACCCCTCCCCTCTTAGTAACCTATCATATCCTAAACATTTTCCAACAAACACCCCATATGTGTCTCTAGTCATCGTGATCTCTGGATAAGCTTTGAATTTTAGAGGAGGGAATGCATCATTTCACACAATCTGAGAATTATTATCCTTCAATTCCTTCTTCTTCCCACTTGCAGATGTAGATGATGCCATTACAAACTAGGTTTTTGAAATTCAAACAATTTCACTAAATAATCAAACTTAGCTCAAAGGGACTTTGCAAACTTACTCAATTTTTCCAACAATGTGCACTAAAATTCTCTACAATTCATACAAATAGCTTTGCAATCACCTTGATATCACTCTAAGAGTTCTAAATCATTGGGTGAGTGTGAAAATGAACTCAAAATTGACTAAATACCTTCAAATGGTAAAAATACCCTATCATTTTAATTCTCTATACTTCTAGTTGGTAAACGCATAGTGCATGACCATTCTCTCAACTCGCATAAAATAAATTAGTATTCATACTTCCATGCACTAGCTCAATTATGACACCAACTTAGTTGTAACAGTATTCTAGTTCTCAATCATAACTTGGTCAAACATATCAGCTCAGTTGATATGACAGCTTGATCAACACAATAAATTGGTCACTACAAACATCAATATTGATGCTCAGTTCACACTTCAAATCTATCTTAATACATCTTATCTTATGTAGATATAGACTTCACTAAATCACATGTTATGAGCTAATGCGTGATAAGCCATTTGAAAAATAGTTCCTCGCATACCTTCTTTACATAGTTTGAGGTAGTGTGACCACCTAATCCATTGGATTGGGTGATCTTGGCTTCATTATTTCCATTTTTTTTTGCGTCTTCCTTCTTCTTCTAGGTTTGATTCATTTGATTTCTTTTCTATTCTATATCTAAATTGTATTTTCCTTTATTCTATTCATTGCTTGGTGTTGGTTCTTGGGTCCTACAATTTCTACTCAATGTCCAATCTTATGACAACTACAATAAACTATACTATCATTCATAATAAAACCTAGCTATCCAAATGTTGGAAATATAAGAGGAGTAATTAAGAGGAAAGGGGTGAATCGGTTACTAAAATAAATCCTAGATCCCTTAGATGTCAATACAGAGATACAAATAGAAAACTGAATAATGCCGATGCTCAGTAAACATACATAAAATGTTGTAACTCGATAATTATTGAATGTGCTTGGTATATCCTTAACATATAAACTTTAGATGTTATCTATGATTACCATTGCTTTAATTTAGTTACAAACACATAAAAGAAAATAGCATGAACACATTTGACACTAGGATTTAATGTGGAAACCTAATTTGAGAAAAACCACAAATTGCAACTAGTTATTATTTTCACTCTTTTGAAGTGAGCCCTATTAGGAGCTAGCCCTGTCAAGGTTACAAAACACACTATTAGGTGTAACCCTATTAAAATATTTAATCACCCTATTAGGAGTGGCTTTGTTAGAGGTCTTGAGACAATTCGATAGAACTACCACCTTGTTAGAGGATTTTCAAATAGTTGTTAAGCCAACTCTATTAAGAGATTTAGATCACTACTAGAATGGTCAGAAAGTAACAATGAGATGACCTAATTTGAATGCAACTGAATTACTAATTTCAAATCTCTATTCTTGCTTGTACTTGATCCTTTGTGATCAAATATAGCTTTTCTGCTCTACAAGGATATTCTTCTTATTCTTCAAATTTTCTTCCTCTTCTCATTATTAAATCTTCAATAACATCTTCATACTTTCACTTTCACACTTTGAAATCACAACTTGACCTTACACTTATATCTCTCACTTTGTCAAGTCAGCTCAAACACAACTTAGAATGATTAATATTCATCACCTTAGTCGTCTAGAATCAATAGATAATTCAATTGAGCTTAATATGCCAAAATAAGAAAATCCTTCATTAGCCAACTCAACTTGGTAGAAACTAACTCAGAAATGATTTCCTATGTTAACCAGTAGAAGCTTGGTTAACACTACAAGTTTGCAGAAATCCTTTGGCAACCTAGTGAGCTCACTCGGTTAGCACTCATCATTTGCATACTTTCCTTTGACACCTAAGTGAGCTCAATAGACACTACCTTCTAAACTAGGAAACCATAGGAACACTCAGTAAACATTAAAAACTATCTTTATTGCCCAAGTGAGCTTAGCATATATTGACTGATAATGATATGTTATTTGTGTAACATCAAAGACAATACACAATTAATCAATTGTATCCAAAAATCTCCCTCTTTAGCATTGATGGCAGCACAACATGTCATAGCACAATGAAGTTTTGGATTCATTCTTGAGAACTCCCTTTGTTAGTATGAGCTCTTCCTTTCACTGGATTCTTTCACTGTCTACAACAACTACTACCAAGTTCATTGAAAACTTTCTCCCTCTTACAACAAACTTCTCTCTCTTTTAGTTCCTTATTTTATTCTTGTTACTTCTTGTCCCAAAATTTCTTAGAGATATGATAGTAAACTTCTCCCTCTTTGACAACACATGCCAAAGAAAACAACTTTGTTAATATCAATGTACCTTAAATACTGATTCATTTGCAATATGCCCTTATCAATTCTGCACCAACTGATTGATCTTCAACTTAGCTCTTGTTGATGCATCAATAAACTTTATTTAGTGAAATTTAGATAGGGTAATGACCCCTAGCTTACCTTTTAGATACAAAAATACATCCTTAGGAAATGGTTTGGTGAATATCTCTAGAATTTGTCCCTTTTTATTGACATATTCCAATATGACTTCTTTATCCTACACCAGCTCTCTTAAGAAGTGATATTTTATAGCAATGTGCTTTTTTTTGGTATGCATCACTAGATTCTTTGATATATTGATTGTATTGGTGTTAGCACAATATATGACTATTGGATCCTTGATCTCTATCCTCATTCCTTCCAACAATTGTTTGAACCAAACAATGTTAGAACAATTAACTACTGCTACCACATATTTTTCCTTTGCTATGGATTTAGATGTACAATTTTTCTTCTTCCTTGTCCAAGACAGTAATCTTTTACCAAGAAAGAATGCTCCACCACTAGTGCTTTTTCTATCATCAATACTTCCTGCCCAATCAGCATTAGTAAATACTTTCAAGTCCAATTTACCTCCAAGTTTATACTACAAGCCATAGTCTTCAGTACCTGTTAGATATCTCATGATTCTCATGATTGCCATCATGTGATTTTCTTTAGGATTAGCTAAAAATATTGCAACTATTCCAAGTGCTAGAGCAATATCAGGCCTTGTGTGTACTACATACAACAATTTTCCAATCATTGATCTATATATGATCTAATTTACTTCTTTGGAATCATCATTTTTGGAGAGCTTATGTCCAATAGACATAGGGGTTTCAGCTGGTCTTGAATCTTCCATTCCAAACCTCTTCAGTATCTCCTTGATATATTTAGATGAGTGATGTAGATACCATTTAAATTCTACTATATCTACAATACAACAAGGAACTTTATCTCACCAAACATGGACATCTCAAACTGTTTACTCATTTCTTCTAAAAATACTTTCCACAAGTCATCATTTCCTATAAATAGAGTATCATCAACAAATATCTTTGCCAACACAATCTTCTTATCTAATCCTTCCTTGATATACATACTACTATTATCATTTATACTTTGAAAGCCAATCTGTACAAGGTAATTATGAAGTCTTTCATACCAAGCTTTGGTAGCTTGCTTGAGACCATATAATGCTTTGTGTAACTTGCAAACCATGTCTCTTGCTAAGATCTACAAAACCTTCTGGTTGTTCAATGTAGACTTTTTCATCAAGAATTCGATTCAAGAATGTAGATTTGACGTCCATTTGATATAGTTTAAATCTTCTATGTGTTGCATATGCTAGCAAAGTTCTAACACCTTCTAGTCTTGCTAGAAGAGCAAGAGTCTCACCATAAACAATACCTTCTTGTTGAGAATAACCTTTGCATACTACTCTTGCCTTATTTCTTGAAACTTTTCTATCTTCATTTAGCTTATTTCTAAATACCCACTTTTTGCCAATTACATTCTTATCGTTGGGTCTAGGAACAAGAGTCCAAGTTTTGTTCTTTTCTATCTGCTTTATCTCTTCATTCATTGTGTCAATCCAATTTTCATTTTTCAAAGCATCTTTAACACTTCTAGGTTGAAATTCAGCAAGTAAACATGTAACTTTTAATTTTCTTCTTGTTATTGTCCCATCTGATTTGTCTCCAATGATCTAATTAGGTGAATGATGCCTTTTGACATATCTTTCTCACATAGGTTATTTGGGCTTTGAATGAGTTCCACTGTCTTCATTATGAACTTTAGTTTCAAGCTTAGGACCTTCTGTCTATGACTCAAGTCCATCAGGCTTAGTTTGAACTAGCTCAATAGCCGCTGACTATGACTTGGGTCCATTAGACAGTAACTCAGTAATTGTGGGAGATCTTGGGGACTCAGGAGATAAATCTTCTTTTCTTTCAGATAGGTTTGGTAGGGTATTAGGTTCATAGTAAATGAATCTTCTATAATTTGTTGGCACTTTATTGCCTTCTTCTTCACTCGTTTCTACAAACTCATTAATTCTAACATGTGCACTTTCTATTATTTTATAAGTAGATAAGTTCAAACATTTGTATGCTTTACTTCTGCAGGAGTATCCTAGAAATATGCCTTCATCACCTTTTACATCAATTTTTCTTTTTCTAGACTCTTTCAAGATATAACATTTGTTGCCAAATAATTTCAAGTAACTTACATTAGGTTTGTATCCATACCATAGTTGATAAGGATTTTTGTTTGAATCTTTCTTCAATTGTACTCTATTCAAGGTATGAACTGTAGTGTTGATAGCTTCCTTCCAGTATTTGAGAGTAACATTCTTTACAATCATTAGGGTTCTTGCACAATCCATGATAGATCTGTTTCTTCTTTCAGCTATACCATTCTGCTATGGTGTTCCAAGGGCTGATACTTGTCTTTTAATTGCTCTTTCAATATAGAAATTATTGAATTCATTAGAGATGAATTTACCACCTCTATCTGATCTTAAACATTTCAACCTCTCTCCAATTTCTTTGTCTACTCTTGCCAGATACCACTTAAATTTTTGAAAGACTTCTAATTTTTCTTTTAGATACATTATAGTCATCATTCTAGAATAGTCATCAATAAAGAGAATGAAAAAATTTTCTCCACTATGACTCTTTATTCCAATAGGTCCACATAATTCCTTATAAACAATTTCTAAGACTTCTTCTAACTGATAGTCTTTTCTTTTGAAACTAGTCTTTCCCATCTTACCAATTTGGAAATTCTTGCATAGACCCATATCAGGTTTCTTCAGAGTAGGAATACCTCTTACTCTTCTATATTTCCTTATCTTAACCAGATTATCAAATTTTACATGACATATCCTTTTGTGCCATAACTAGCTTTCTTCTACTTGAGCAATAAAACATGAACAATCATTGAGATCAAGATAAAATAGATTACCTTTTGTTTAATTGCCAAATCCAACCAAATTTCCTTTTCTATCTAGTAGTTTGTCCATCATGAATTCTACCTTGAATCCAATTTTATTCAACTATGCCACACTTAGTAAATTATTCTTTAGTCCTTCAACCCAATAAGCATTGTCAAATACAAGTTTTTTAGTCAATAAAATATATCCTTTTCCTTTTATGTTACAAGGTTCATTATTTCCAAACCTTACACTACCTCCATCATAATATTCTATGTGCTCAAACTTTGTTTTGTCTCTAGTCATATGATGTGAATAGCCACTTTCAATAATCCATATATCATTTTTGCTAACATGAGAGATAAGTGCCATCTTATCTCCATCATCAAATTCATCTTTGATAGTAATATATACCATTTCATCTTCATTGTTATTAGAATCTTTAGCTATAAAACAAGATTTCTTACCTTTGTCCTTGTAGTTCTTGGAATCCTTCTTTCCTTTGTGCTTATTTTTTTTCTTTTCATCTTTGATTTTATTATTTGGACACCTAGCAGCAATGTGACCAACTTCTTCATAGGAAAAGCATATCAGAGGAACTTTGCCTTTATACTTTCCTCTGCCTTTGGAATACATTCTTACAAGTAGGGCTTCAACAACTTCAAGATCACTATCTAAACTTTCTTTTGATTCTTCTTCTTCACTTCCTAATTGATTGTACTTTGATTTCTTACCCTTTTCTTTGAGTGAGAATTTAGCTTTAAAAGCAGATTCAATAACCTTTGAACTAGGAACATAGTTATCAAAGTTATCTAATTTGAAAGTTGTCAATCTTTCAACTAGAGCATCCAAAGATATTTTATTATTTGGATCACATATCATCTCTTGAATAGAAGACACACTAATAGCATAAATAGGAAGAAGATTTCTAAGTACCTTGCTTACTATTGTTTTCTCTTCAATCTCTCCTCCAGATGCTTTGATCCTTTCCACATAATTTTCAATGTTCTGATCTTCTCTCATTTTCATCTAATCAAAATGACCTCTAAGACTTTTAGCCCTAGCTCTTCTTACATTGTCATCTCCTCTATATATGTCTTTTAGCTTGATCCACAACTCATAAGCTATCTTGTAGTCTTTCACTTCATCAAATTTAGCATAACTAAGAGCAAATCCAATATCAATCATCATGATGTTATGATTCTTCTTTTCAGCAATATCTTCAACTAATAATGTTCCAGTAGGAGTCTTGTATTTAGTATCAATATATTTTCATCTTGAGTCACTAATGGTAGCCAAGTGTAACCTCATAGTCATTGCCATGCTGCAAAATTATCTTTGTTCAGCTTGGGGATCTCTCTTCTGTAAGACATCATAATCTTTAGTTTAGGTCCTTGAAACCTTCTCTACAAGAACCAAAAGTTCTAATACCAATTGTTGGAAATATAAGAGGAGTAATTAAGAGGGGAGGGGTCAATTAGTTACTAAAATAAATCCTAGATCTCTTAGATTTTAGTATAAAGATACAAATAGAAAATTGAATATTGTTGATGCTCAGTAAACATACATAAAATGTTGTAACTTGGTAATTACTGAATGTGCTCAGTAAATCCTTAACATGTAAACTTTAGATTTTATCTATGATTACCATTCATTTAACTTAGTTGTAAACATACAAAATAAAATAGCATGAACATATTTGACACCAAGATTTAACATGGAAATCCAATTTGGAAAAAACCACCAATTGTGGCACAACTAATTATTGTTTTCACTCTTCTGAAGTGAGCCCTATTAGGAGCCAAACCTATTAAAGGTTACAAAACACACTATTAGGTGTGACCCTATTAAAGAATTTAATCACCTTTTTAGGAGGGGCCTTGTTAGAGGTCTTGAGACAATTCAATAGAACTGCCTTCTAAACTAGGCAACCACAAGAACGCTCTGTAGACACAAAAAATTGTCTTCACTGCCCAAGTGAGCTCAGCATATACTAACTAATAAACATATGACATTTTTATAACATCAAAGATAATACATGTATCCAACACCAAATAGGTTTTGCCTTTGTTCTACATTCTTGAGCTCTATGTCCATACTTTATATAATTAAAGAAATATCCTTCAAATCTTGGTGCAACTAGTGTATTGTTGGATTTGGATCTAAATTCATGTGCTTGATGTCCCTACTTCTTATAATTAAACTAATTACCACTAAATTTGGGCTTCAGGTTTTTCTTACCAATCTTGCTTTTCCAAACATTTTTTGTATGACCTATTTTTCCACAATGATAACATGTAGGCTTGCTATTATTTGTCTTTGCATTCCTATGTTCTCCATTCTTTGATGATTCTCCTTTCTTGGTAGATGATAGGCACTCTACATATCCTAGACCAAATGTATCATGGGGTCTTCTCTGTGATCTCATCAGCTCTTTATAGTGTCTCACAAATTCTTTAGGTTTGTTCAAACTTTCAATAAATTCCCTTTCAGATAACAACTCATTCCTCAAATGCTCATTCTCATATTTTAGATGTGCAATCTCCACAACTTTCCTATTTAGATCTTAATTTTCACTTAGTAATTAATTGAGCATATCAAATTGCTTTTGTGTGAATTTTTGCACATCAAATATTCTTTCATCAAGTCTTGTGATCATGTATCTTTTATCTTCATCATCCATTGTCTTATCTTCCTTAGCTTTACTTTTTTATTTAGTCACTTCACATAGTCCTACTAATTGGATTTCATGTTCTCTCTTTAGTCCTTTTATCTCTTCATTCGATGTATTGTCCCTCTCTAAGAGATATGCTATTTTTTCATCGCTTTCACTAGAATTTCCATCATCAAGTAGTCCTTTAGTGTTCTATGGCAGGATTTCCATCTCCTTTCTTCTCTTTAAGGATTTCTTCAATTCCTCTCTTGCTACTTCAAGTTTTTATAGGGCAAGTTGTATATCAAGATTCTAAATTAAAATGATATTTCCTAACCTATAAGCCTTCATCTCTAAGATCTTGACTCTCAAGTTCTTATACTTCTACTAAGAGAACAAAGCTCTAATACCAATGTTTGGAAGTCTATTGGGAAAGTTAGATATTGAGAGAGGGGTAAATCAAGATCTATAAAAAATTTAACCTTGAAATAAATATCAAATCTGATAACTTCACCTTAAACTCTTATCTCAACAATAGCATGAATCACATAAATATTTATTGTATTAATATATTAGATCTACACTCATAAACTTGAAAGTAAATGATCAACACATAAAATAAAATATTTGGTAACTGAGAAACCCTCCAAGATGAAGGTAAAACAAGGGTGGGGATGACACCCATAAATCTTCACTACTACAAAAATAAAGTTTGTCTATTAGGGCTACAATTTTGATCACTTTTAATAAGCTACACTATGAGGGGTCTTCCCTATTAAGATCTTAGAACAATTATTCAATCTACCTTGATTAAAGGATTTAAAGCTTACAACTAAGTAATCAATCTGTTAGGATATTTACAAATCACCATAGACTTGCTTGATGATAATGAATGCTTAGCTTCAACTAAGACATGAACAAGTCTAATATACAAAGCTCATTTTTAGTAGAATGGCTTGGTCATACTAATGACCAACCAACTCTACCAAATAAATGATTAAGTGTTTGACACTAATAGGCAACACACTTTAGGGATCAAAAAAACCATGAATCAAAGCATCATCCGAAGAAGTGGTGTTGTGGGGAGGGTGAACATTTTCATTTCCTAAAATTTCTATCAAGTCATGAACTTTAGTAAATATTAGACTCTTTGTCGCCACTGTCAAGTGTCTATCCACATAGTGTACTACCTATTACAAATGCCATATTCTATTTTGGAGTACATATCATTTAATGTTGTCAAGAATTGATGTAAATAGTTCAATATCTTGAAGGAAATTCCTAGGAAATAAACAACCCATTGGAGCTAACCTATTCCATAGGTCATACTTTTCAATGGCTTCCAATATCTTATCACCCTCAAAAAAAGATCTACAATTATTTTCCCTACGATGTTATCTAGAATAGTAACTGACTACACTAAGTCCATTATATTAGAAATGATTATAGGCACTAATTCAAATGGAAATATTAACCTTTTCTTCCTACGATACAAGATCTCAACACCCAAAATCCTTTTTATGCTATGCTTGTAGTGAGGGCATCATGTTTTTAAGTGATTTTCCAAGATGAAAATTTTCTAAATGATCCTCAAATAGCAGCTCCCTATAAGTCACCTTTAGAAATACACTATAATTCCTAGCATCCTGTTGGTGTTTGAAAATGTTACCGATTTTCAATTACCCTGATGAGAACAAAACACATCTAGGGGCAGCTAACTCCCATTTTCAACATGCCCATTCAAACACCAGGCCAACTATAAGGCTAGACCCTTCTTCTTCTTCAGGCTCTGCAAAACCTAGGTGGGTGGACCTATAGATTCTTTATATGGTACCAGTTATCAAAGCATACATTGAATCTAATATAAGCATATTTTACCCTTATTTATCCTAATGACTCATGAAATGACACAGATCTACAGTAGCTAAATACAAAGCTATGAATCTCATAAGCTGAGTGAGGGCATTCTATTATAGCTCTTTAACATGAAAGGGAAAAGTGTTTGATAAATGATGTTGATTCAACATAACCTCAAAAATGCAGTAGTATAATAAGTGATCCTATAACTGATCAGTGCCTAATCCATTTGGGTAATTCCATGAATTCAAAACATACATCTGTAACATCAGGACATATTTTGTATACCTAGACATCAGATCTATCTAATCACCTTGTGATTCAGACATCAGTGTTCATTTAGATCTCATTCTCACAAAATATCCTTCTCAAGTAACCAGTAACCTTGTTAAACATATCAAGCATTTACTTGGCCCTTTGGTCCAATAGCAAAATACATCAAACATACAACCTTAAGGGGATGGAAATGGATCTTAGATCTTTTTTCCAAGACTACATAAGACTTACAGATTGCTGAGACAGGAGACAAGAAATAGAATGAAACTAGTGAGATTATTGCTCATATGTATTTATTTCCTTGAAACTATACATTTAGATGCATAAAATTAAACATGAAAAACACCTAACATATCAAAACTTCCTATATTATCTGCACTACTACTGTTCACATGAAAGAATTATGGTGAAGAATGGTGTCTCAGTATTTGGAATCCATCAAAACTAGAACCAAAATATGGTCTCTCAGCAGTGAGTGGTTTTTTCTTCCCCAAAAATTGGAACCCATACAATGAGAAAGAATGAGAGAGATATAGGTTGAAGGAATTCCTAGATTGAATCTGCAATTGACATGTGTCCCTTCAGAATTCCTTCCCAAGAAGAACAAAAGTTTCTCTCTAACTTCTCTCTATAACTGAAAATCAAATCCTCATCATTCTAGCTCTTCCATGCATAAAGAATCTCAGATATTTGATGATGAGAGAAAGTAACTAATTTTGGATGTTAAAGTAAATGCACAAGGTAAAAGTAACAAATTAGTTGAAAATTGCCTGTAAAATGCAAGAAAACTGATTAAGCTTAATTTTCTTCATATTCAAATTCCAAAAGGTCTTCAAAACTACCCTGTAACTAATCCTGATGCTTCATGATGAAATTTGGTCATTGCATTGAGAAGGCCCTAGGAATTACAAAATTTCTTATAGCATGGACCAGTGAATTGCTGTGCAAAATCTAATTTCATATTTGGAAAATTCAACTTCTCCTAGTTCTGACGATATATGATAAGGTTTACTTCGGACAAAAATTGCCCCCCTGGTAGCAGTTTGAAAATTAGACCCCTGAATTGTATCAGAACATTAAAATTGAAAATTTTAAAATTTTATATAGTTTGAACTATATAAAGACAATGAAATTCATTTGATTCTTTCAAATTGCAAATCATGCGTTTGAAACTTTTTTATTTTCCATTTTTAAAATTATATCTCTCTACCCCTGCCACTTGTCACAACTTGATTGGTTGTGACCCCTTTTGAAATATTTGTAATTAATTAATTAATAAATTAATATTAATTAATTAATCCCATTTCCTCCTTGTAGTACTGAAAGCTCTTCACACTTGCATTTACGCCTTTACGCTCATACGGGGCCAATACAAGCACTCGTATCCTCGGAGCCTTTAAAATTTTCTTTTATGCCCATAAAAGCCACACATAATATCGAGGGAGCTTCAAATTTTTTTTATCATCATTCAAGCCAAGCGTAGCATTGGGAACCTTTAGTTCTTCAACCTCTGATCTTATGAGTTGAGCATAAGATCGTAATACCCTCACACTCAACCTTCCACTCATACAGTGAATCATAACCCTGTAGAGGCTTTCAAATCCTCTCACACTCACACATGATCTTGGGTTCACACTCTTATGCATGGCGAGTCAAAATGTTTGGGCTTTGACCCGCAGGCCCTTCCACATGAGCCTTCGGGTTTAAATGTCGTGTCTCCTTTAAGACACTTTAATACTACGTGCAATGTTATTTAAACATTACAAAACTTCTCATATCCCCAATGTGGGATAAATATTTTAGATGAATTGCGGACTCCATGTCAATGCATTTTCCCCTGCGCTTTCCTTACCTCACTACAAGCTCTGACCTTTCATTTCATGTCACGGGTTCTCTGCACTATAAGTTTTATGCAGATATGTTCCAATATTCTTTGCTCAGCCACTTGTGTTCTCCTTCCAGTGTGGTTTTTTATTTTTATTTTATGCCAATTCCCAAAAAAAAAAAATTATATTACCATGTTGTCAAGTGAGGACTGCCTACAGTGGAGATCCTTGGCTGTGGCTTGCTCTTAATTTTGTGACTGTTTTTTTGAGTATATTGTGTGAGTCTTTTTTGGGCGGCTTTAGAAGAATGTGGCTTCTCTTCTTCTCATCAAGCCCTTGTTCTTCTAAAAATGTGTGACCTCCTTTCTTCACGCCTCTATTATTCTTTGCACTGGGCTTTAGCAGGCTCTCCTGCTCTTTAACATTCTTGTGGCTTCTTCAATGTGTTGATCTACTCTGCCCCTTTTTGGTGTTTTTCTATCTTCATATTCAAGGCGTATACTTTATTTTTCATGAAGCTTTATTTTTATGTTTCATTGATTGCCTTATTCATTGTGTGGGCCTTTCGGCGTGAATAAGTCCATTATACACAACAAACTTGGGTGCCAGTTTAGCAACGGATGAATTGCGATGAAAGAAAATAGTTTATTCCACAAAAAAAGCTTGATATTTAACTACCCTTTTCTGTTGGCCTCCCAATGATGCTTTTATTGTTTTATGTGGACTTAGACGACGTGCAACTATGTCTGCCCATCCTGCACAGATTGCCTATCCCAATATATTCTTGAGTTGATGTAAGATATTTACTAGTTGATGCCTTCCATGCAAGTTCTATATGTGCCAAATTTCCAAAACTCCAAGTAAACTCCTCTTTCAATTCTTTTTATTTTATGGTTGAAAACAAGCTAAAGAAGTTGCTTGCAAAGCTTAGACATTTCATCCATCATTTTCAGATGTAAAGAATTAATTTTGCAAAACCATTTTGGATTATCTGCAATTTCAAATGAATGAGGTTCACTTGCAACTATTAAAGCATCGTTGCTCATATTCTCAAACATTCTATGGGCTACTTTAGCCATGGCACATTGCTTCTTAATTTCTAGGTGTTCTTGCGCTTCAGTTTCTTTCTCAACATCGGCATCATTTCCCCTCTGCTTCTCTTTCATATCTTCTCTAGCCACTGAGCCAAAATGTATGAGAAATGGGTTATCGAGACATAGTGTTGCAGCAACAACCATTGCAAAACCCAAAACCAAGCTTGCACTAGCACATTCATCCCTCTCCCTTAAAACACTTTCACTTCTTCGGGGTTTTATCAATTTGATGCAAATTAGTTGGGCTCGCCAAAGTGGGTCCAACTAAAAAAAAATTCATTTGCAAACAATTTAACTACAACACTAATCCATCGATCATTTGATACTAATTGGAATCAAATATGATCACTGATCAATCAACTGAAACCCACTTTACCACTAGTCTGCAACTGATACTTTTACGTCAGGAGGTCCTTTAACTGGCCTTAAAAACTGATCTGAACACCTGACCACGTTCTGAAAATTGGTACACTGACTCTTTTCTCCACACACTTTTACCCTGTCGAATCTTGTCTCATGAATAATTCAAGTTCGAAATATATTGATCATCAAAGTTGCTTCCTCAAAACTATCTACAAGCAAACACGTCAAAAAACCATAACATAGATTCAGAATTAGCTTTGAAAACTAGGTAAATAGACAGTTGGGAAAACGAAACTTGGGGCATTGATTCTCTGTCATGAGGACATTATGGATCTTTGATTTGGGCTCATGATGAATGATAGGGAGCATTTTTCAATTAGTCAAAGTGGGCTACTCAGAATTATTGACTGGAAACAATGTCTGAAAAGCAATTTTTACAAATGGAATTGACTTGGAAAAGTGTGCAAATGGATTCGTCAAGACATAAAAACTAGCACACTTGAATTATTTTCAGAGGACAACATAGTGGTAAAATCCATTCGACCTCACCTATCATGGATTAGGATATATAATGTCCTGAACGGGGGTCCTAACAAATCTGCAAATGCTGACACTAGTAAAAAGATAGAAATTGCATTTGGAATCGCATTTGAAAACTGATCAAACAGATTCTTCATGAGCTAAAACTTGAAATATAACAAGTCTTTAATGTCTAAAATTCAATGCAAAAATAATTTCAACATTTATTTCAATTGGTCAAAAGTTATAGCATTTCAAACAGGGCTTCCCAGAAATTTACACAATTACACAAAAGCATGAAATAGTAACTAACCAACTTTGAGGGATTCAAAACCTAATCAAACGAACTCAGAATGACTCAAAATCTAAAACATAGGTTATCAAGTATGGACATTAGATACTCCCAAAGTGGCGAGTCATGAAATATTTTTGGGTGTGAGATATTCAATAGCAAACATGCCCTCCTGTCATTGTTTGACACAGGTGAAAATGCAGATTTCAAACCATCTCAAATCATGACTTCACCCAATGACTCAAAATTTTAAGGTAACTTCATGAAACACTTAGATAGGATAAATAAAGGGTGTTAGAAATATTAAACACCTTAGGGGGCTCAAAAGTATAGCTAGGTACATAGGCATTAAAAAGCATTTATAGGGCTCAAAATTCTCAATGGTGCTAAAAATTAGGGCTACAATTTTGAGCACCAACACATCCTACAATATAAAAATAAACTTAATAAAAACTAATTGAAAGGCTATTTTTTTAGTATTAGACTTAACCACAATTAAATTAGTCAAATCCACTACAAATAAAGATTTTTCAATAACAATGAAAGACATATTAATATGGGTGATCACTACACTTTATAATCACTTACTTGAAAAATATGGATTAATATGAATGATCACTACACAATGTAATCATTTTTTTGAAAACCTCTACAGTCAATATGAGACTTCACATGTGAGAACCTACTAATCCAAGATATTTCTGTTATGAGGTGTATTAAGGCCACAATGAACATTTCATACATCTAGTTGCCAAAATAGCCTATATGAAAGGGTGATGAATACATAATTGTGCTTTCTATTGGGAAATGTGTGATGTAACTCGATTCAAAATTCCTAGTCTAGGACTCAATTACCCAAACTCTCCATGGCTTCTCCCAATCCTATAGGGTTACTACTTGAACCTATTCCCAAGAGGATCTCTCACAATTGTCCCCTTCAACAAGATCTATTACACCAATTTGTACTCCACATCTTTTCTCCCTTAACTTACCTAGGCTCCTAACCAGGCTTTTCTTTCTATCTTGCAAGATAAGGCATAAATACCAATGTAGAATCCAAAAACCATCAAAATTTATTCCTCATTCTTGATTTAAGATTCCCTAGAAATCTTTTGTCTTGGCTCACAAACCCACTTCACCAAACTCCAAATATCTCTTCTTAGGCCTAGTAACCCTAGGAGCCCCAAATTAGGTCTTCTATCAAGGTTTACAAGCCATAACTCTTAGAACTTGAAAATAACCTTCCAAACTATCTAGTGATCTAGATATCCTTTTCTAATACCTAATATGTTCCTTACATGACCTTAGCAAAATACCTTATTTTTAATGGTGTTGACTGTTTGAATCCAGCATAGCTAATATTGACTTCCAAAGCCTTGGCAAATGATCTTGCCTGATTCCCAAAGCTAATTCAAGGAATCTTGACATCTTGTTCTCAACCTACACTCTTGGATTGGCACTACCCAATCCTAAACACTCAATAGCTAGCTTTGTATCAACATGTAACTCTTAGTCAGGTACTCTAGACTCACCTAGGGCATGCTTGAAAATATAGAAAACCAACTCTTTAGCACCTCAAAATGGATATGTACATTATTTACATAGTTATCTTCTTGATCTTGGAGGGCCATGGTGATTTTATTGGTGGAATTCAAGAAACCCATTGTCCAAATGATCTATGTATTATTCCTTGTAGAATAATAGAATTGAAATGTATTTTATTCCTTTGTCTTGTCAACCAGACCTCTGCTCCTTCTGATCTTGTAACTAGATCAAAAATATCACATCCAGTACTCCCTTGGATTGCTTACTCACATTCACCAAACACTCTACTCCTTTTCACACTTTGCACTTCATACAATAATGGATACTTCAAATACAACAATTACAAACTAGGAAAACATCTTTCTTTTATACCATAGCTTCAAAATAATTCCTTGAGTTGGCCTTGAAGCTTTCCCAATTAATTATAATAAGATATTAATTAATTATAATTATAATAGCACTATCAGTTCGCATTCTATAGAAAACATCACACGTGTGATACTAGGGCTTGCGCACTTATTTATGTCACAATCAGACTATCCTCTATCACTAGTTGTCTATGCATCTCTTCATTGCATCTCAGATGTAAGATAGCAAAGAAACATTAGGAACTACTTTCCTCATACTCTATTTTTGTACTACTCTTTGTAAATTAGGTACAACTTCCTTACACCTTTGACTTATGTGTTGTGCATTGAACCACGTCATCAAGATGTTGTATAGAACATGTCCATAACCATGCATCGCCAGATAAACAAAACCTTATCCATACAACTACAACCTCTCTATATTACTCTTCTAGTTTTCACAAACTTATTTCTATGTTGACATCAATGACAAACATAGCCATGAATGCAACATGTCAATACTCTCCAAAGCTTAGGATACTCCCCCAAAGTAGTATCATCAGCATTCATGCTAGCAACCTCCCCCTTTGGCATTGATGGAAACATAGATAAAAAAAATCTAATTTACAATAATACCAAAAAAATACTCTAGTGTTGTTATTATTCTTATCTTCTCAAATCCTCTTTATTAATCAAATATGAAATCCTCTAGAATATTTCACTATTCATCTTCTTCTTTTAGGACCAGCAATAGTTGTTCAAAGTAAATAACTTGCAATACATATATCACCCATGGAGATATTCCTCCTTCTTCTTTACTTGAATCTTTATAAATCTCCCTAATAAGGTAGATATTTCCATCCACTCTCCCCATACATACTCAGGAGATGTTTTTCATGCATATTCTCTCCCCCATTGACATCAATGAAAAATTCCTCATTATGACAATTTACTAATCCAAGTCTTCAACCAGCTTAAGTGTCCAAGGACACTATTCAATACCAAATACCAAGAGTCCTCAATGACTCAACTCATCATAGATACTCCACCATAAAGGAAGCATTAGCATTTAGTCTAGTCTAACAATAGTGATGTGTACCACTAGACTCTTCAATCAGATCTTTAGTGCTCACATACTCTAATCTAATCTCTTTTTATATTGCCTTCTCTCTCAAAACATGATACTTAATAGATATATTCTTAGTCTTAGAATGCAATACAAGATTCTTAGACATGCTCACTATACTTTTGTTATCACAGTATTATAATAGGTTTTGCATACTCAATCATGATATCCTTCAGCATCTGTTTCATCAACATCACTTAGTTATAGTTATTTTTTGTTGCAACATACTCTACCTTAGCTGTACTCTGAGAAATACAATTTTGTTTCTTCCTTATCCAAGAAGCCAATCTTCCTCCAAGAAAAAAATGCTCCACCACTAGTGATCTTCCTATCATCCATGCTACATGCCCAATCCACATTAGTATATGCACATAGAGTGAAATCACCCGATCTATCATGCCAAATTTCATAGTCATATATTCCTTTAAATTATCTGAATATCCCCTTTACTACTACATAATGATATTCCTTAGGATCAACTTGAAATCTAGCTACAATCCCAACTACATTTGCTATATCTAGTCTGGTGTGAGTCAGATATTACAAATCTCCAATCATGGATCTGGACTCCTTCTGCTCAATTGTGCATGTCTCATCCTTTCTAGATAACTTGCAACTAGTTATCATTAGTATACCAATAGGATTACAACTTTCCAATATAAATCTCTTCAAAAAAACCCTTCAAGTACTTAGCCTGTGAAATGAAAATTCAATCACTTCATTTTTCCTATCATATGCTCATATGCTCATTTAAAACTTATTCCTCATTTCTTTAGAAAACTTATCACTTGCTTCATCATTTCCTCCACATATGATGTCATCAATAAATATTACTATTATCAACAAACCATTCTCAATTTCTTTCAAATACAAGTTACTATCTATCATACATTTAGCAAATCCAAGCTTTGCCAAATAGCTATCTAACCTTGTATACCAAGTTCTAGGTGTTTGCTTCAGATTTTACAGAGCTTTCTTTAGTCTGTACACCATGTCTTTGTCTTTTATCAAAGGAAAACCTTCAGGCTACTCAATATATGCCTCTTCTTCAAATCTCCATTTAGGAAGGCTGACTTAACATCCATCTAATATACCTTGAACTTTGTATTCATTGTATAAGCTAACAACATTCTTTCTACTTCCATTCTAGCTATAGCTACATATGTCTCCTCATCATCTATGCCTTCTTGTTGCGAATATCCTTTTCATACAATTCTAGCCTTGTTTCTTACAACTTTGCCTTGCTCATTCATCTTGTTTCTAAATACACATTTGGTTCCTATCACATTCGTATCTTTGGGTCTAGGAACTAACTCCCATATTTCATTCTTCATAATCTAATCTAACTCTTCCTTCATTTCTTGAATCCAATGATCATATTTACATGCTTCATCTGCACTCTTAGGTTCAACTTGAGAAATCAAACATATCTACTCTATTTCTTGTCATCACACCTTTGTCTTTTTTTCCAATTATCTACTCTAGAGAGTGATTCTTTGTCATATTCTTGTTAGTGTTAGTTTGTGGTGACTGACTAGGAAAGTACTATACATACTTCATAAATTCTTTTTTAAAAAAAATTGGGTCATGGCCGACATATGGCCAACATATGACTGACATGTTGTAACCCTAAAGTGGCATAAAAATACTTGTATAAAAGGGCTTAGGATTAGGGATTTTTTCATTATGTTGATGCAAAATTGGTTCTTGCAGTGGTATTGAGTTGTAAGGGTTTACAAATTGTAATCAAGTTGTAATCACTAGATCGTAATAATATCAAACTTGTTGTTTAGTGGACATAGCCCAAGGATTGAGTGAACCACGTTAAATCTTGGTGTCTTTTGTTCTTTTCTATGTCATCTATTATTTTCTATTATTGGTTATATTTGCATGTAATTGTTATTTCTATCTATGGTTTAATCCTAACAAGTGGTATCAGAGCGAGCTTGTTCTTTCAGTTATCTTCTACAGGAAAGTCTCATGGTTGAGTGGGAGACTCACAGTCAAGTGGGAGCAATCACAGATGAGGGTAAGCTAAGGGTTGATAGGTTTAATGGGAAAAACTTCTAGTTATGGAAGATGCAAATGGAAGACTATCTTTATCAGAAGGATTTGTGGAAGCCATTGGAAGGCAAAGCCAAGAATTAGGGATCTATGTCAAATAAAAAATAGGATTTTTTGGATAGAAAGGCACTTGGAAGCATTTGATTATGCCTAGCACCATCAGTGGCATTTAATATTACAAAAGTAAAGACAATAGAAGAGTTGATGTAAACCCTATTGAAACTGTATGAAAAGCCCTCAACTGCAAACAAAGTATTTCTAATGAAGCATTTATTTAATATGAAAATGGCAGAAGGTGGATCTATTGCAAATCATTTAAATGAGTTTAATAATATTACTATTCAGTTATCTTCTATGGGTATCAATTTTGATAAAGAACTTAGGGCTCTCTTGATTTTGTGTTCATTGCCTGAAAGTTGGAATGGCTTGGTAATGGCTATAAGTTGTGTGTATGGAAAACAAAAGAGAGTGAACTTTGTGAAGATCAAGAAGGAAAATAAAAAGGAGAAATTAGAGCTTGTGTATACAGATGTATAGGGACTAGCTTAGGTATCTTCCCTTGGTGGCTCTCATTACTATGTTACATTCATTGATGATGAAACTAGAAAAGTATGGGTTTATTTCCTTAGACATAAATCTAATGTATTTCAAACTTTTAAGAAATGGAAAAGCTTGGCTGAAAATGAGACTAGTAAAAAATTAAAATGTCTCAGATCTAGTAATGACAATGAGTATTGTAGTCATGAATTTGAAGATTATTGCTCCACTATTTGTAGAAAAAAAACTATTCCAAGGATTCCACGAGAAAATGGAGTGGTTGAATGCATGAATAGGACTATAATGGAGCATGAAAGTAGCAGGAGGTTTCATGTTGGATTTTCTTTACACATGTGGGCTGAGGCTATCAATACTATTGTATATTTGATTAGTAGAGGTCCCTCTACTCCTTTGGGTTGTGGTATTCTAGCAGAAGCATGAACTAGTAAGAAGGTGAGTTATTCTTTTCTCAAAATATTCCGTTGTGAAACATTTTCTCACATAGATTCTGAAAATAGAACCAAGATGGAAGCTAAGTCAAAGAAATGTGTATTTTTTAGATATGGCATTAATGAATTTGGTTACAGGCTTTAGGATTTTAAAAATCATAAAATTGTAAGAAGTAGGGATATCATATTCAATGAGAAAGTGTTGTACAAAGATCTGTTGCAACAACATGAGAATAAAGAAGAAGATTATGTAGTGTTGGATGATACTCCAAAAGATGATGTTCTAGCCATTCCTCATCATGTGCAACAACCATAACAACAAATACCACACACACCAGTGAATGTTAAATAGTCAATGAGGAAAATTAGACCTCCAGAAAGATTTTTTCCCTCTTTGTATTCAATTTTACTTACTGATGTTGGTGAACCAAAAAGTTATGATGAAGCTGACTAGGTGGATACTAAGATTCAGTGGAGTCTACAATCAAAGATGAAATGGACTCTTTGCTAAAGAATAAGACATGGGATTTATGCAAGTTGTCTGCAGATAAAAGGGCTTTACAAAATAAATGGGTTTACAGGTTAAAAAAAGAGGAAGGAGGTAAGAAAATATTTAAAGCCAGGTTAGTTGTAAAAGGATTTGCATGGAAAAAGGAAATTGATTTTGATGAGATATTTTCTCATGTTGTTAAAATGACTTCTATCTGTATTGTTTTAAGTCTTGTACCTACTAAAGATTTGCATTTGGAGCAGCTTGATGTTAAAACAGCCTTCCTTCATGGTGATTTGGATGAAGAGATATATATGGCTCAACCATGGGGAATTGAGGTCAAAAGTAAGGAGAACTTAGTGTGCAAATTGAAGAAAAGTTTATATGGCTTAAAGCAAGCACCTCAGCAATGGTATTTGAAATTTGATAATTTTATGCATGAGCATGGTTATAGTAGGTGTCATTCAAATCATTGTGTCTACTTTAAGAGGTTGGATGATGGTAGCTACCTTACTTTATGTTTATATGTTGATGATATGCTTGTAGCTAGGTCTCACATGGATCACATTAAGGGGCTAAAACACCAATTAGCACATGCATTTGCTATGAAGGATTTGGGGGAAGCAAAAAAAATCCTTGGTATGAAGATTTGCAGAGATAGAAAAAAAAATTGATGCTATCTTAGGTTGATTATGTCGAGAAGGTGTTGCAACATTTCTCTATGGAGAATGCTAAAGCTATTAGCACAACTTTACCTAGTCATTTGAAGTTGAGTAAGGAGATGTGTCCCAAGTCACAAGAAGAGGAGGATAAGATTTCCAAGGTACCCTATGCTTTAGATGTAGGAAGGTTGATGTATGCTATGGTATGTACCAGGCTAGATATTGCATATGTAGTGGGATTCGTTAGCAGATATATGAGTCATCTAAGAATTGAGCATTGGATTGCAGTCAAATGGATTCTTAGATAATTAAGATGAACATCCAATAAATGCTTACACTTTGGGGGCTCTACTACTAGTTTACAGGGCTATGTTCACTCAAATTTGGTAGGGAATATTGTTACTAGGTAGAGTACTACAAGTTATGTCTTTACTGTTGGTGGGGCAGCCATGAGCTGGGTTTCTAGGTTACAGAAGGTTAATTCTTTATCTACTACAGATGCAGAGTATGTTGCTACTATAGAGGCAACCAAGGAGATGATATGGCTTTAGTTTTTCTTGGAATAATTGAGACATCCTCAAAAGGATAATTATTTATTTATAGATAGTCAGAGTGCCATTCATCTTGTGAAGAATTTAGCTCTGCATTCAAAGACAAAACACATACAGTTGCAATACCATTTCATTCAATCAGTTTTGGAGGATGGATAGTTTAAGCTGGACAAGATACATATAGATGATAATCCAGTAGATATATTTACAAAGGTAGTAACAAGGGAGAAGCTAAACTCCTCTTCAACTTCAGTTGGTCTTCTAGACTAAACATGAATAAAAGAACAATAGAGTCCAGTGTGGTTTGATTTAGTGGGAGCCTCATGGAGTAGCAACATAGCTACAGGATCAATCTCCAAGTGAGAGATTTTTGTTTAGTGTGGAGTCTGATCAGTCCCCAAGTGGGAGATTGATAGTTTCTGGTGACTGATCAATAAAGTATTGTACATACTTCATAAATTCTTTAAAAAGAATTGGGCCATGGCTGACGTTGTGGCCAGCGTATGGCCAACATGTTGTAACCCTAAAGCAGCATAAAAATACTTGTATAAAAGGGCTTAGGATTAGGGATTGTTACATTGTGGTGATGCAAAATTGGTTCTTATGGTGGTATTGAGCTATAAGGGATTATGGATTGTGATCAGGTTGTAATCATTGGATCATAATAATATCAAACTTGGCGTTTGGTGGACAAAGCCTAGGGATTGGGTGAACCACATTAAATCTTGGTGTCTTGTGTTCTTTTCTATGTGATCTATTATTTTGTGTTATTGGTTATATTTGCATGTAATTGTTATTTATGTCTATGGTTTAATCATGGTTTAATTGTTATTTATGTCTATGGTGTGATTGTTATCAACTCTTATCTCATCTCTAGGTTCAAATCTTTTCTCTTCTCTTTTCGCAACAATTAATACATCATTCTGTAGGTCATTGTTGGTCTCAAAGAAAACTTATGCATTTTGTCTAAAAATTCCAAAATTATCTTTTTCTTCATCTAAATTGTAATCTACCATCTTTTCCTTAGTTCCAAACTTTTCATTAATCTTAACATTTTTGCATTCAACTATTGTCTTATTTCTATAATTAAAACATATGTATGTCTTTCTTTTCAATGAATAGTCAAGAAACATACCTTCATCACTTCTTGGATCAAACTTTCCAACATCATCATCTTTCTTAATATAATACTTACTTCCAAATATCCTAAAATACTTTACTAATGGTGAATGACCAAACCATAGTTCATAGGGTGTCTTTCTCATACCCTTTTTTATTTGTGTTAAGCTCATCATGTACACTATTGTATTGATTGCTTCTCTCCAAAATGTTTTGGATACATCATTCTCAAACAACATCACTCTTGTTGCATCTACTACTAATATGTTTCTTCTTTCTACAATCTCATTATGTTCAGGGGGTCCTAAGTGAAGATAACTTCCTTTTGATTCCATTCTCTTCACAAAATATGTTAAACTCTTTAGAGGTGAATTCTCCTCCTCTATCCAATATCAAAGATTTTATCTTAACACCAACTTCATTCTTAACTCTATTCTTAAATATCTTAAACTTATCAAAAGCTTTAAACTTCTCTTAAGAAATGCTACCCACATCATTCTAGTGAAATCATCAACAACAAAAATGTCATACCTTTCACCATAGAATCCCCTCATTCTAGAGGGACCACTCAGATATGTGTGAAAAATCTCCATCTTCTCTATGGTATTGAACTTCTTGCTAGGAAAATATATCTTCTTTTTCTTAGCCAAAATACATTCTTTGCAAACCACATTAGTGGGCTTAATTATCTTAGGTAGATGTCTGACTGCAAACATGCTACTAACCTTTACAATATTATCAAAGTTTGTATGAAAAAATATCATATGCCATAACCAACTATTATCCACTTTAGCAACCAGATAAGTTATTTCAATGGGATTCAACTAAAATACATTACCTCTATACCTAGCTCTAGTTCCAATCATCTTATCATCCTTATCCTTGATAGTGCAAGTCTTTTCTATGAATTGCAATTGATACCCTTTGTCCACAAATTTTCCAACACTGAAAAAAAAACTTCAATCCATCAAGAACATAAACATCATTATTTTTAGTTCTTCCATCTAAACTAATAGATTAAATCCCTATAATATGACAGGCTGCATTGTTACTAACTCTAACAATACCTCTATCATAGTTCCTAAATTTAACAAACTTATTCATATCACCTATCATGTGATTTGAAAAACCACTATCTATCATCCAATTAGATTTATTTTCAGCTTGCATACAAAGAAAGCCCAATCAATCCATTGACATTGGATGTTAGGGTATGACAGTTGACTATACCTAAAAATGCTTCAAATTGTATTATTGCTTCAACTCCAATTTGTGCAATCTGAACACCAACCCCTCTCCTAGATGTGTGATGGTGTTATATATTATTTTTTTCACATGTGGAAACCTCATGTATTGAACCAATAACTTAAAATTTCAAGTTTGTTCAGTTGGCCAAGAAGTTGTCAAAGTTGTCAAATGCAACTTTTGCGAAATTCCAAAATTGCTTAAGAAAAATTTCCAAATTTTCCCTCTGACCTTCTATGGATCCAAAAACCTTACATATGGGATCCATAAGGTCAAAAACTAATTCCTAACACTATTTCTCAGCATTATAGTTTTTAGTCAACTCTTGGTCAACCCTTTACCTATGCGAACCATTACAAGCAATATTTTCTACCTAACAACTCCTCATTCATTCACCTACCTATCTAACCCTAGTCACACCCTTGGAGATTTATATTTATCCTTTATTCATTGATTTTTGGTTAGAACCATCTCAATCCAAAATGTTCCAAGGCCTTAACTTTAGATCTTAGGTGCTCCTACACCATTCTCCCCCTATAACAAAGAATTTATGGTGGATCAACATTAAGAAGTTTAGTAGGAATACCTTTCTTTTTAAACTCACTCTCATCTATCCATGTTGCCTCATATTCTATTTGATTCCTCCATTTGATGAGTTGTTCCATATAGATGTGATTTCTATTTTTCTTTTTCACTCTAGAATTCAGAACTCTTTTAGCTTGAGGCTTACATTTTGTTGGAATACTAACCTTATTAGTGGCTTCTTTTACGTATTTTTCTTGGTGTCCTTCCTTGATGTCAAATCCTTTATACTGAATCAAATCTTTCACATTAAAGATAGGAGAAATTTAGAAAACTTGTGGTAAATCTATCTTGTCTGCATTATAACCATATTTTTCCAATACCTTATAAGGCCCTATCCTTCTCATCTACATTTTGGTAGGAATTCCTTTAGTATGTCTAGCTTTTTTCAAATGCACTAATACCCAATCTCCTACCTCAAATTGCACATATTTCCTCTTTGTATCCATCCTTGACTTCAAATGTTGAGTAGCTTCACCTAATATTCTCTTGACCTAATCATGTACCTCTCCCATAGATTGTGCAAAGTCATTTTCATGTCCACTAATTTCTTCATGTGGTTTTAGTTCTATGAGTTCACATATGTCTCTTGGATGGTAACCATATACTATTTGAAATGGACTCTTCCCTATAGTTCTTTTCATACTATCACTATAGGAAAACTCTGCCTATGATTAAACTTGATCCCAAATATGGCCATACTCCTTTGTTAGACATCTTAATAGTTTTCCAAGTACCCTATTAATCACTTCAGTTTGAACATCTATTTTTGGATGGTAAGATGAACTATGGGCTAGATTTGTGCCTAATCCCTTCCATAAAGTTTTCCAAAAGTGTCCCATGAACTTAACATCCCTATCAGAAATAATGATGATGGGTAACCAATGTATTCTCATAATCTCCTTGAAAAAGAGATGAGTTGTGTAAATAGCATCATGTGTGGATTGCAAGGAACAAAGTGGCTCATCTTATTGAACCTATCAACAACAACAAAAATATTGTCCCAGCTTGACTTTTTCCTTGGTAGACTAATAGTACAACCCATACTAATGCACTACCATGGCCTATTTGGTATGGGTAAGGGTTGATAAAATCTTGCATTTGTAGAAGTACCCTTAGACTTTTGACATACCATACATTAATCAGCATACATCTTTACATCTTTATACATCCTTCACCAATAGTAGAATCTCTTAACTATCTCAATATCTTATTTACACCAAAATGTTCACTTAGATTTCCATTATGCTTCTCCTAAATTATATTTTCCCTCATGAACCCTCTTGGTACACACAATTAATTTCTCCTAAACAATAATCCATTTTGACAAGTAAAATTAGAACATTTTCTATGAAAATGATTATTGAATTCTAGGCATACCTTGTAGATCTCTAAAAAGTCTTCATCTTCAACATATAGGTCTTTAAACTATCTACTCCAATGTTTTCCAATTTGATTTCTTGGATTTTGAGTAACCTCCTACTTAAGGCATCAAAAACCTTATTTTCTTGACCTTTCTTGTGCTTAATGGTGAAGGTATATGATTGGTGAAACTCCACCCATTTGATGTGCCTTAAACTCAATTTCTCTTAAGAGTTGATATAACTCAATGCTTCATTATTTGTGTAGTCAAAAAGATCCTTTAGTAAAAGGTAATGCCTCTATTTATTGAGTTCTTGTACTAAAGCATACAATTCCAAATCATAAGAGGAGTACCTTGACTTATCCTCATTTAGCCTTTCACTAAAGAAGGATACTAGTCTCTCTTTTTGACTCAGATTTATCCCAACAGCAACATTTCTTGCACCACATTCCACAATGAATAACTTTTCAACACAAGTATAGGTTTTGTAGCTAACTCTTTCTTCAACCTTTCAAATCCCTCTTGTGCCTCTTTGTTCTATACAAAATTGGTTTTCATTCCACCTTTGATAGTGTCCAAAAATGGAGTACATATCTCACTAAATCTCCTTATATACTTCCCATAGAACTATGCCAAGCCATGAAAACTCCTTGCAGTTGCACCTATCTTTGGTGTAGGCCAATTGAGTATGGATTCAACTTTATCCTCGTCCATCTTCAAGTTACCTTGTCAAACAACAAATCCAAGGTAAACTATTTCTTTCTTCAAAAACTCACTCTTCTCTAGGTTGATGGTTAATTTACCCTCCTACAACCTTCTTAAAATGATTTCCAAGTGATTCAAATTTTCTTCTTTATTATCACTATAAATCAATATATCATCAAGATATACCACCACAAAGTTACCTATGTAGTTCTTCAACACTTCATTCATAAATATCATGAATGTACTAGGTGCATTGGTGACGCCAAATGGCATGACCAACCATTCATATAGTCCCTCGGTGGTTTTGAAGGTTATTTTCCACTCATCACCTTCCTTCATTCTAATTTGGTGGTAACCACTTTTAAAATCAATCTTGAAGAAATACCTAGCACATCCAAGACAATCCATCAAATGCTCTATTCTAGGGATAGAAAACCTATACCTTATGGTTATCCTATTGATGGATCTAGAATCTATACATAACCTCTATTTACCTCCCTTTTTGGGTGCCAATACTACTAGAACAACACATGGCATGATTCTCTTTTTTATTAAACCTTGATCTAGCAACTCTTGGACTTGCCTAGAAATCTCCTTCTTTTGTTCTGAAGTCATCTTGTAAGAAGCCTTATTTGGTAATGAAGCCCCTTAATCAAATTCTATTTGATAAATAACTACCCTTTATGGAGGAAGTGTAGAAGGTGTGCCATCACTGATGATATCCTTAAATTGATCTATCAGTTCTTGTACCTCCCTTGGTATGATGGTTTCTTTCTTCACCCTTTTCTCCTTAGGTTTCAATATAATAGAAAACCCCACTTCTTGTTCCTCTTTGAAATCATTCAAAAACTTCTTCCAACTAATAAATAGGAGGATTTGGTTTGTGGTTATATCTATGCTTTCTTCAAAAAGTAATTGAATCTTATATGTCACATCATCCTTCTTGAAGGTATATAAATTCTTCTTCCCATTATAGATAGCATCTTTGTCATATTTACATGGTCTACCTAGAAGTAGATGACAAGAATCCATTGGTAACACATCACAAAGTATTTTGTCTTGATACCCTCCTTTTGAAAAATCTACCTAAACTTGTTCATTTACCGAAACATTATGGCCTTTATTCAACCATGTAACTCTATAAGGATGAGCACATGGAATTATTACCAATTGAATTTTTTAAGTAGCCTCCTTTTATATGATACTATCAATTGATCCTAAATCCATTATGACTTTATAAACTTTTCCTTTTATCTTTTATTTAACTCTAAAAAGTGCTCTCCTTTGTTTAGGTTCTTCTTTGCTTGGCTACTTAAGAAAAACTCTTATGAACATTAAGCTCTCACCCTTATTTGAATCAAGACTCACTTCTTGATTAATACTACTACTCTGGTCCTCTTGAACATAGTGGACCTTCCTTGCATCTTGTGAAGATGGTGTTTTCTCAAAACATTTACAAGAAACACACCCTAGTTGTCCACAATGGTAACACTTCATGCTAGAAAAAAGTGAACCTCTATTGTAAGTGCTTGATCTACCTCTACTTCTATCATTATAACTTCTTCCTCTACCATAAGTGCCCCTATTACCACTATCATTACTTGGTTCACTAGATTTTGTATCCCTTTGTGATCTATTGTCACTAGTTCTACCTCCATATCTACCTCTATAGGTACCTCTAGCATCTCTAACTTTTCCTCTACATTTGGTATGAGAATCTTGTTTCTTTTTGTTCCTCTCTTCCACTTTGAGAGCTAGTTGGAAGCATCTTTGTACTGTAGTGGGGGTCCATAGACTAATTTCTTCTTGGATACCCTAGCTCAATCCTTCTAGATACCTAGCCACTTTTACTACTTCATCTTCTTTGATCTTGGATCTTAAGCATAATTTGTGAAATTCCTAACTATAAGAGGCTACATCCATATCATTTTTCTTCATACATTGTCTATTCTTATGCAATTAGATTTCATAATCCTTTGGTAGATAGTTCTTTAACTTTCTCACCATTTCCTTCCAATTAGTTATAGGTTTCTTTCTTTCTTTCTCCCTCTCTTCTTGGAAAAATTTCCACCAAGTTAGGGTTGGTCCCCTTAACCTAGATATTACAACCTTCACCTTTTGTGCTTCTATAACACCCTCACAATCAAAGTGATTCTCCATGCCCTCTATCCATTCCATCACTAAATCAGGATCCATCTTACCCATGAACTCCACTCAAAGCTTTAATGGATTTAAGAGAAGATTCTTCTTGGATTGGAGGATTAGGTTTAGGTTCTACATCTTCTTTAGCAACTTCTTTGCCCTTGTCTTTGCCTATATCCATATTTTCCTTCATCTTGTCATTTATTTTTACCACTTCATCAAGTTTACCCTTCATATCCTCTAAGGCTTCTTCCAAGAGTCTATTCTTCTCCTTTTGTTCTGTCACTTATTTTAACAACTCAACATTTTTCACCATGGTGGTTTCTCCCACTGATTCACCTTTAAATTTAGACATACACAATGCCTTATCCCAGACCTTTTTAACACCCTAATACCCATTTGATGTAGCTAGATCCAAAATTCCTAGTCTAGGCCTAAATTACCCAAACTCTCCAAGGCTTCTCCCAAGCCTACTGGTTTACTACTTAACCCTATCCCCTAGAGTATTTTTCAAAATTGTCCCCTTCTACTCGATCTATTACACCAATTTGTACTCCACTTATGTTCTCCCTTAACTTACCTAGGCTCCTAACTATGCTTTTCTTTCTATCTTAAAAGGTATGGAAAAAATCCAAATGCACAATCCAAAATCAATCAAAGTGTATTCATCAAGATTTATTTAAGCTTCCCTAGCAATCTTGGGTCTTCACTCACAAACCCACTTCACCAAACTCCAAATATCTCTTTTTAGGCCTAGTAGCCCTAAGAGCTCCCAATTAGGTCTCCTATCAAGGTTTACAAGACATAAATCTTAGAACTTGAAAATAACCTTCCAAACTATAAATTGATCTAGATACCCTTTTCTAAGACCTTTAATATCATGTAGGTTATATATTTCCAACCTTTTTGTACATGACCTCCACAAACTACCCTATTTTTAAGGGTTTTGAGGATTTGAATACATCATAGCCAATATTGACTTCCAAAGTCTTCCTAAATTATATTTCTTGATCACCAAATTTTATTCAAGGAATATCAACATCTTTTTCTCAACCTCCACTTCTTGGATTGGCACTACCCAATCCCAAACACTCAACAACTAGCTGTATATTAGCATGTAACTCCTAGTCGAGTACTCCAGACTTGCCTAGGGCATGGTTGAAGATATAGAAAACCAACTATTTAGCTCCTCAAAATAGACTTGTAAATTATTGATAGAGTGCTCTTCTTGATTCCAGAGGGCCATGGTGATTTGACCTATGGAATTCAAGAAAGAGTCATTTATCTTATAGCAACTCAAAATAGGACATTGAGGTATCCAATGGAAAATGAATTTAAAATACCTATCAAATCAACATTTTAGGATACCAAAATTATATGGAACTACCCACATTCAAATCTCTAACTATCAATAAAATAAAGAAATCCCAATCAATACATTCACATTGGATGTTAGGGTATGCAAGTTGAATGTAACTAAAAATGCTTTAAATTGTATTATTGCTTCAACTCCAATTCATACAATCTGAACACCAACCCTTCTCTTGGACATCTGATGGAGTTATATATTATTTTTTCATGTGTGGAAACCTCCTATTTAGACCCAATAATTGAAAATTGCAAGTTTGTTCAGTTGGCGAAAAAGTTGTCAGTTGTTAAATGCAACTTTTGTAAAATTGCTTGAGCAACTTTTGCAACTTTTCCCTCTAACCTTGTATGGATGCAAAAACCTTACATATGGGTTATATATGGTCCAAAACTAATTCCTAATATCATTCCTCAACATTAGAGTTTTTGGTCAACTCTTGGTCAACCATAGACCTGTGCAAATAATTACAAGCAATATTTGTTACCTAACAACTCTCAATTCTGTAACGCCCTACCAAGTGGCCCAAAAGAAGTTAACCTAGAGTTTTATTGAGTTTGAAAACTATTTTCTTTTAAAGATAATAACTTAACAACAATAGATCTAATATAGCAGAAGTAATTAACATACACTTATACATCAACAACACATAATTAGGTTACAACTCTTAAGGGTCCCATGATGATGAATCACATTTAATTTTAATTAACACTAAATTAATATATAATAAATCCACATCAAATAATATAAAAGTATGAATCCATTCCAATAATATACAATCATCTCAAATTCCACTTGGCAATAATCATAATGCACCATCATCCACTGTACAAGTCTCAGGGTATGAAGGGTTAAAAGAATATACAAACATAAAAATAGATTACATCTCATACGATTCATGAAATCAAATACAATAAAAAAGGTCTAACCATCCATCATAGAAATACAAGATTAGATAGAAAGGAACATCTATACAAACACATCCACAAATGACATCAAGCGGTCAGATCCCAATGGTATAAGAAAAAGCACTACCACCCGACCTCATCGAACCCAAAAAGGCCCACTCCCACTGATGTAGGAGCATCCAGAGGTATAAGGGCAATCCTGTGTCACCCAAAAAAATGTACTTAGACTTAGTTTCTATTTTATTTCTTTACATTTTTGGATACCCATTTGGCTCAAATAAAGGTTCCAACTCTCATAGTTCAACTATCAGTGCATTTGAAAATCCCAAAAAAATAAGAGCATGCAATTTGGCCATCATTTTGGTGACCTAGAAGGTGTGACTTGGCCAGATGAATGTAATCGAGATTTAGAGCATTCCAGAAAAAGAATCAGGTCAAAAGGCCCCACGGTTTGAAAGTTATTGCAATTTTTTGGGTTTTGGAGACCCCCTAAGAATGCTTCAAAGTCAGGTTTGGGGCATTAAATGACCTTGAAAAGGGTCAAAAAATGGGGGACGAGCAAAGCTTGTCCATAGGGCTATAGAGCGCTTTGAGAGCTTTCCGAAAATGTAAACGGTTCGTCAATCGAAGTTACAGTTCAAAAGTTATGCCTCCCGGAAGTTCGGCTACCGTTTCTGGATTCTTCTAGAATTGCACCGACTTCTAATGCAGCTTCCGGAACCTTCTATTTTGTCGGTGGATGCCTACTAGCACTTTCTAGAATGTACTCCTAGTCCTTAACCCTTTGGGGTCTATTTAAAATTTTGGCATTGTAAAAGGCAGTTCGGATTGGAGCTTGAGAGGAGGTGCTAAAAGGAGAAATATTCTCCAGATTTATGCTATTGTAAGCCCGCAGGGCATGTTTTGAGTTTATTTTCTCTGCACTATTTGTACCAGCTTATTTTCTCAATTAATATAATTTCCCCTTTCTATTGTGTCTATTCTGGTTGTTGGGTTGTGTCCCCATCAAGTGGTATCAGAGCGGGTTTTCCTGAGTGTGTAGACAGAGCGCCGACTGTGAGGCAGTTTGCACCAGGACTGTGTGGTTGTGGGTTCGAGTTAGAAGATGCCTCCATGAAGAGAGCGTGGTGGAAGGGCCAGAGCTGTTGATCCTGAGGAGGTTAGGGCCCTCCAGAGATAGGTACAAGCATTGCAAGAGGAGCTTCGTAGAGGAGCAAATATTGCCGCAGATGATAATAGTGAGGATGACAATGAAGAGGAAGTAATGGAAGTTGACGGGGAAGTTCTGAATCCTATAGAGGAAAGGCTTTTTAGGGCCATTTCTAGGTTTGGGAAAAGACCTACAATTGAAGTGGGTATATTTTCGAGAAATTTGAAACCAGATGAGTTGATCGATTGGATCAATGAACTGGACGAATACTTTGAATATGAGGATATAAGAGACCCAGATAGGGTTAAGTTTGCAAAGGTCAAACTAAAAGGCCATGCCAAAATTTGGTGGTAAGAGATTCAACTCGAAAGACTTAGAAGAGGAAAGGAGAAGATCACAAGATGGGATCGCATGGTGGACAAATTGAAAAGGCAGTTCATTCCTGTGGACTACGAGCTTGATTTGTTTAAGAAGATGCATGGGTTAAAGCAAGCAGGAAGATCAGTCCAAGAATATACAGAGGAGTTTTACCGACTCCTAATTAGAGCGGGGCATGCAGAAGCAAATAAGGAGAAGGTTGCTCGTTATATCAGTGGGTTACGACCTAGCATCCAAGAAGAACTAAGTCTGGTAAGAATGACCAGTGTTGAAGAAGCATACCAGTTTGCCCTACGAGTTGAAGAGAAGCTGAGTAAAAGGTTTGAAAGAAGACAAAGAGGGCGCAGTCAAGGAGGAAGGGGAAGTGGTAGATCATCTGGAGGCCGCAATGAAACTCAAAAGAAAAATGAAGATGAGGGTACTAGCAGGAACCAGAGGAATGAGGGTTTCAACCGCTCCCGCGATCAAGACTTTGGAAATCAAAGAGGAAGAGGTAGAGGACGTGGGCAAGGAAGAGGAGGCTTTCGTGGTACCTATTTCCATTGCAATGAAGAAGGTCATCGTGCCTTTGAATGCCCTCAACGATAAGGAAGGACAGATAGGAGAGCTGAGGGCCAAGCTAGGGTTGCTCATGTGGATGAGGATGCACAATCATCACATTCAGAGGATGCAGAAAGAGGAGAGACCTTGGTAAATGAAAGAGTCCTACTAAGTGGTGAAAATGAACTAGGACAATGGAGGAGCTTGTTCCGTACCAGATGCAAGTGTGAAGATAAATGTTGTGATGTGATCATTGATGGTGGTAGCACTGATAACTTGGTATCCGAAGAGATGGTCTCTAAGCTGAAGCTCAAGAGGGAGAAACATCCCCAACCCTATCGGATTTCTTGGGTAAAAGATGATCATAAGGTCCTGGTAAGTGAACAATGTTTAGTAAAATTCAAAATTGGGAGTTACCATGATGAAGTTCTTTGTGATGTTATTTCGATGGATGTTTGCCATCTATTGTTGGGTAGACCATGGCAGTTTGATAGACATGCAATACATGATGGATATGCAAACACATACTCTCTGACAAAGGATGGAGTTCGCCACAAATTGAAGCCCATGAAAAAGGAAGGTGAAAAGGTATGTAGCAGTGCTAGGATTTGTCTTCTTGATGGAAGGAAGTTTTTAGATGGCATGAAACATCAGCGTATGTGCTATGCTTTGATTCCTAGGAAAGATAAAGAAGGTAGTAGTGAAATACCATTTGAAGTTTCAGATTTACTAGGAGAATTTGGAGATATTATTTTTGATAATGTTCCAGATGGATTGCCACCAGTAAGGCAAATCAGTCATCAGATAGATCTGATTCCAGGAGCTAGTTTGCCTAACAAGGCTGCTCACAGGATGACTCCTACTGAAACAGAGGAGCTAAATAGACAGGTTCAGGAGCTGTTGAGGAAGGGCTTGATTCGAGAGAGCCTGAGTCCATGTGCAGTACCTGCAGTACTTGCACCAAAGAAGGATGGAGAGTGGAGGATGTGTACAAATTCTTGAGCTATAAATAGGATAACCATCAAGTACCAATTTCCTTTACCAAGGATGGATGATCTTATGGACTACTTGAGTGGAGCTCAGTACTTCACAAAGATAGATCTGAAGAGTGGCTATCATCAGATACGGATTCGAGAAGGAGATGAGTGGAAAATAGCCTTCAAGACCAAGGAGGGTCTTTATGAGTGGTTAGTCATGCCCTTTGGATTGACGAACGCCCCAAGCACCTTCATGCGGCTCATGAATGAGGTACTTAAGAAGTTCTTGGGAAAATTTGTTATTGTCTATTTGGATGATATTTTAATTTTCAGCAAGACTTTGGAAGAACATTTACTACATATTCGTAGTGTCCTTGAAAGGCTAAGGGAAGAGAAACTGTTAATTAATCTAAAGAAGTGTGTCTTTGCAAAAAGGGAGTTAGTCTATTTGGGATTTGTTATATCACCTGAAGGTCTCAAAATGGATCCAAAGAAGGTAAAAGCCATCTTGGAATGGCCTACTCCAAGGTCTGCTACTGAGGTAAGATCATTTCATGGTCTGGTTAGTTTTTACAGAAAGTTTATTAAGAATTTTAGTGGCATATGTGCACCTCTAACTGATACAATAAGAGGGGATAGAAAAGAGTTCAAATGGACTACAGCAGCTACGAGAAGTTTTGAATTGCTGAAGAAGAAGGTGACTGAACAGCCTGTGTTGGCACTTCCAGATTTTAGAAAAGTATTCCAGGTGGATTGTGATGCTATTGGTAGCGCTATTGGGGCTTTATTAAGCCAAGAAGGTAAGCCTATTGCATATTTTAGTGAAAAATTGAATGATGCAAAGAAGAAGTATTCTGTTTATGATCAAGAATTCTATGCAATAGTTCAGGCCTTAAAGAAATGGAGGCATTATTTATTGCCAAAGGAATTTGTTTTGTATACTGATCATCAGGCATTACAGTACCTAAATAGCCAAGGTAAATTGAATCAGAGACATATGAAGTGGGTAGAATTCTTGCAGAGTTATACATTTGTGTTGAAGCATAGAAGTGGAAAATCTAACAGGGTTGCAGATGCATTAAGTAGGAGACAGTTGTTGCTTACAACAATGCAGGTTGAAGTAGTTGGGTTTGAAGAACTCAAGAATTTGTACCCCGAGGATCCTGATTTTGCTGAAGCATGGAAAGCTTGTAAAGAACCTGTTGCTGTAGATAGAACCAAGTGGTTAGACTATTTGATTCAGGATGGCATGTTGTTCAAAGGTAGTCAATTGTGCATTCCAAGGAGTTCCATGAGGGAAAATCTGATTAAGGAGAAACACAATGGAGGGATGGCAGGACATTTTGGTCGAGATAAGACCATTGCCATTCTTAGAGAACATTATTTTTGGCCTCAAATTACACAGGATGTGAAGAAGTTTGTACAGAGTTGCCAGGTTTGTCAAGTTGCCAAGGGGTTTAGTCAAAATACTGGCCTATATCAGCCATTGCCTGTTCCATCAAGGCCATGGGAGGACATAAGTATGGATTTTGTTCTTGGATTGCCAAGGACCCAAAGGGGTAATGACTCAGTATTCATGGTGGTTGATAGGTTCTCCAAAATGGCACATTTCATTCCATGCCATAAAACTCATGATGTTGTCCATATTGCAGACTTGTTTTTCAAAGAGGTGGTAAGACTACATGGTCTTCCAAGGAGTATAGTTTCTGACCGAGATACTAAATTTGTGGGGTATTTCTGGAGGACATTGTGGAAGAAGTTGAGAACAGACTTGAAATTCAGTTCCACGCATCACCCACAGACTGATGGCCAAACAGAAGTGGTAAATAGAAGTCTGGGCAATTTGCTGAGATGTTTAGTTGGAGATAAGCCCAAGGGATGGGATTTGATTCTACCACAGGTAGAGTTTGCTTATAATAAATCTGTAAATAGGAGTACTGGAAAATCACCATTCCAAATTGTATATGGAAATAGCCCAAGGACTGCACCAGAATTGAGGAAGATAGAACAAGGGGAGAGAACAAGTGCTGAAGCTGAGGAATTTGCTGAACACATCAAGCGTCTACATGAGGAGGTTCAAGCACACATTATCAAGATGAATCAAGAGTATAAAGCTAGGGCTGATGCAAGGAGAAGACATAAGGAATTCCAAGAAGGGGATCTTGTCATGGTGCACTTACGAAAAGAAAGATTTCCAGTTGGTACCTACAACAAGCTGAAAATGAAGAAATTTGGCCCTTGCAAAATTTTGAAGAAACATAACTCAGGAAATGCATATGAGGTGGAGCTGCCAGATGGTATTCACATTTCTCCCATTTTCAACATTGCAGATTTGACAGAGTATCATGATGATGGTGCAGATGAGGAGCTGGTTTTAGAGCCATGCCCAATTCCTGCTTCTAAGAAGGAGGAGATAGAAGACATTCTAGATCATCGTGTGGGTAGGAGTACCAGAAACAGGTAGTATGAAGAGTATTTGGTCAAATGGAAAGGACGACCGATCGAAGACTCAACTTGGATTTCAGCAGCTGAGGTTTCCCATTTGGGATTTCCTCTACCATCCATAAAGTGACAGGGTCGCTTTTCAATCTACCCTGGGTGTCTGATGCAGGAGCATCCAGAGGTATAAGGGCAATCCTGTGTCACCCAAAAAAATGTACTTAGACTTAGTTTCTATTTTATGTCTTTACATTTTTGGATACCCATTTGGCTCAAATAAAGGTTCCAACTCTCATAGTTCAACTATCAGTGCATTTGAAAATCCTGAAAAAATAGGAGCATGCAATTTGGCCATCATTTTGGTGACCTAGAAGGTGTGACTTGGCCAGATGAATGTAATCGAGATTTAGAGCATTCCAAAAAAAGAATCAGGTCAAAAGGCCCCACGGTTTGAAAGTTATTGCAGTTTTTTGGGTTTTGGAGACCCCCTAAGAATGCTTCAAAGTCAGGTTTGGGGCATTAAATGACCTCGAAAAGGGTCAAAAAATGGGGGACGAGCGAAGCTTGTCCATAGGGCTATAGAGCGCTTCGAGAGCTTTTCGAAAATGTAAACGGTTCGTCAATCGGAGTTACGGTTCAAAAGTTATGCCTCCTGAAAGTTTGGCTACCGTTTCTGGATTCTTCTAGAATTGCACCGACTTCTAACGCAGCTTCCGGAACCTTCTATTTTGTCGGTGGATGCCTACTAGCACTTTCTAGAATGTACTCCTAGTCCTTAACCCTCCGGGGTCTATTTAAGGAGATTTCTAGCATTGTAAAAGGCAGTTCGGATTGGAGCTTGAGAGGAGGTGCTAAAAGGAGAAATATTCTCCAGATTTATGCTATTGTAAGCCCGCAGGGCATGTTTTGAGTTTATTTTCTCTGCACTGTTTGTACCAGCTTATTTTCTCAGGAGAAAAACTCAAGTCCCAAATAGGATAATAAACTCAAAAATCAAAACCAACATCTAGGTTCAAGGAATCACCTAAAAGAAAACTATCTCAAAGGGTACCAAGACACAAGTATCAACTAAAGCCAGAGGCAACACAAACATGTAGGAAATCTATTATGCAAGTGGGCAAGTTTCATCACACAAACCAACTCTAAGCTTACCTAGCTAGTCTTTTAATCCTTCACGCCTCTAGTGACTCTATGTAGCACTAGTATCCTTTCATACTGATAAGACATACTAATGAAGCACGGTTGCAACCAAGTGTCCTCTCTACTCCCATCTTAGCCTATACTAGCACTTGAGGCATGGGCAAGGAAAACAATTACTCTTATTAATTCATTTTAAACCCATTTAATGAAATGTTATCACTTATTAAATAACCTACAATAGGTTACCCGTCAGCCTCTTAAGGCCTCAACCTCCACTGTAAGCCACTTCCCAACATGACATATAGATAACCTACCCTAAGCTCAGTAAAATCAAAAAGATCTCAAAAGACCACATACCATACATCAATTCTTAAACAAGCAACTAACAAGCACCAAAATTGCTGGTCAAAATACAAGCATCACTAAAACAATCATCCTAAAAGGACTGATCCAAGAAAGTACACATAAACCAATCCACGTTATAAAATGACATCACCAAGAACAAATCATGCAAACACCTTAGCCCTATACAAGTGACTAGAAAGCAATCCAAATACAACTGATTGAAGACTCAAAGGTTATATCAGATAGGTCACACAATTCACCTCAGTTTCACACAATAACACTGGAAAGTAATAATAATCAATAGATAAAAACACCTCATAGGGCATACAAGACACATTACCATGGTTAAGTATAAAAGATCGTGATCAAAACATCATCATAACATCACAAAAAAAAACTCCTGAGCCTCTAGTAAACATCCTGATTTGGTCAAGTTTGCGATCTCAAACAAGGTTTCAGTTTCCATTTCTCTAGTTACTAGATTTACTAAGCTTTTTGAGTTTTGAGTTTACTAGAATTCTAGACGATTCAATAAATCATATAAAGTTGTTTAAACATTGTTTCATAATTCAATTTGTTAACAAAACATAAGAGTTCACTGAACATACACATCACAGTTTTCATCTTTTTTGTTAATTACTAAGATTTTCAAATAAGAAAACCCAAAAGTAAAATCACACATCATAAAAAAAAGTACATACAAAAGTAACTTTTACAAAGTATTAGGTTTAGAAAACACAATGGTAATTTTCATTAAAGGTTTTTAAGTTTTCATTTTCTTTTTTCAAATATTATGGTTCATAAAGTTTGCGATCTCAAACAGAGTTTCAGTTTCCATTTCTCTAGTTACTAAATTTACTAAGGTTTCTGAGTTTACTAGAATTCTAGATGATTCAACAAATCATATAAAGTTGTTTAAACATTGTGTCATAGTTCAATTCATTATCAAAACATAAGAGTTCACTAAACATACACATCACCATTTTCATCTTTTTCGTTAATTACTGAAATTTTTATATAAGAAAATTTCCCTAGCAATATAAATCATTTTTATATAAAATCAAATCATCAAGCACAACCCAAGTTTACTAAAGATAACCATTAATTCTCCCACTTAATTTCTTTGAATTTCAATTTACTTTACAATTATATTTAAATAATAAAGTAATAAATCAAATTTTCAAACAATTAAATTTAAAATTAACTAATACATATTAAAATTATTAATAATAATTATTATCAATTATTACCGTAATAATTTTAAATTAATTAAACTTTGGAAAAGCTTTCCCAAAAAGGAAACTTGCTAAAAATAGAGACTTTCTTGAAATGGAAACTTACCAAAAAAAACCTACCAAAAATAGAAACCTATTAAAAACAAAAACTTTCCAAAAATGGTAACTTACTAAAAATAGAAACTTTTCAAAAATAGAAACCTACTAAAAATAGAAACTATCCAAAAATGAAAATTTACTAAAAATAGAAACTTTCCAAAATAGAAAATTACTAAAAATGGAAATTTTCCAAAAATAGAAACTTACTAAAACTGACTTTTTTCAAAAATGGAAACATGCTAAAATAAAAAAAATTCCAAAAATAGAAACTTGCTAAAAATAGAAATTTTTCAAAAATGAAAACTTACTGAAAATAGAAACTTTCCAAACTAGATCTGATAGAGCAATGGAATTCAAATAATTAAATTTAGTAATTTAAAACTAGTTTTCTTTTCAAAACTCCTATCTCAAATTTAATCAAATCTATGATGAAACACCCAATTTAAATCAAATGAGGGTTTCCAATCTCAATTTAACAAACAAGGGTTTCAAATTAAATTATTTCATTCACAAACAAAATCAAGAATAAAGAATAGTAAATTTCAAAACAAGGATTTTAATCAAATCTAAAATTTTGAAAATAGATTTATCCAAGCACGAAGATGATAGGAATTCGAAGAATAGAAATCCACTATACAATTAAGCCATGAGATCCTACCTGGATCAGATGCTAAAATGACAATCGCACAAAGCATGCGAAACAATCTCCTCTCTCTAAAAATTTCCCTCTTTGAAATTGCTCCTTCAAAACCCATGTAATTGAAAAATGAGCTCTAGATCCCTGATAAAGACTTCTCCCTAAATTTGGGGCTCTGATTGTGCAATAATGACAGGAAACTTGTCGATCAATACCTTTTATCTTTTCATGCACAACTCTTTTAGACATTTAATTAAAATATCTTTCTTTAATTTAATTTGTTATATTTTAATTTCATGCATATGCTTTGTGCAATTTAATTAAAATAAACTTTATTAAATAATTGTTTACGCTTTCTTATTAATTACGAGACATTTTAATATAAATATTTATTAATTTAACTAATAATATTATTTAGAGTTTATTAATCAAAATAAGACTCTAAAATGAATTATTATTAAATTAAATAAATATAAATATTCTTAAATTAGAACTTTAATAAAATCTTTTAAATTTAATTATTTTATTTAATTAATTAAATATAATTAAATATCAAATCTCTTTATAAAATGTTCATTAAATTAAATCATTAAATTATTTTTTAATTTGATCTAATTATAACAAAAAATCATCACTAACCCACAAAACCCAATATGACAACCCATCATATGGAACATAAAACTAAATCAAACTCAAGGGTTATAATCACAAATTCACATCACTTGACGAATTCGGAAGGGTGACACTAACTTAGATACTTGTCCTACTTTCTAGGAAAATCGGCTTAGGGTTTAGGATTTGCACTCAAGAGTTATCTCCCCACTTATACCATTGGAATACTGCAATAGGGTATGCTCATATTGTCAATTCAGGGAAGTCGATACCTAGTACCTATAATCTACATAAAATTCATACAAGTATAAAGACAATATTCTAAACTAAACAAGCAATGGTAGGAAGTGGTTCATCATGTAGATCTCGACTAGCAAGTGACTACAACTCCCTTCCTCAACCACATCAGAAATGTCAAACATAAAGAAAACATATAGGCACACAATACACATGCAAGTATGGCGTAAGTATCCATAAAAATTGCATATATATCATTCATCTAACTAACATTGTAAAATAACTAAAATTCATTTAATAAACATACATATATCATCATCAAAACAATCATAAACACCTGAAATAACTAAGTAACTCATCACATAAATCAACTAAGTATGAAATGAAATATAATAAAATTCGGTAACTAAGTACTGATAATCATAAAACATGATTAGAAAACCAACCTAAAAAAATTCAAAAATACAACAGAAAAGTCAAGTAGGGGTAGGCATTACACATCCATCTACCTATCTAACCCTAGTCACACCCTTGGAGCTCTATATTTAGCCCTTATTCATTTATGGTTGGCTAGAACCATCTAAAAGCCAAAATGTGCCAAGACCTTAACATTAGATCTTAGGTGCTTGTGCACCAATATGTCTCAACCTTACAATCATTTTTCGAGATAATTAAAAAATTTGTTGTTAGTAGTTTTCCACATATTTATGCATTGAAAAAAGGTGTATGATTTGTTATAAATGTGTTGTGTACATAGTAGAATATGGGAGATCCATTTTTAGAGCATAGATGACTCATTATATGACTTTTAAGATGATCTAAACTAGGGGACAATGTTTTGGATGGGAAAACTATTTTAACTTTGTTCTTTTCCCATCTTGGAAATGTAAATCTCAAGAATGGGAAACAGTTGGCATAGTGGTTTAGCCCATGATATTAAAAAGCCAAAAGTGGTTTCCAAGTTGTAAAATCACTATATAAGGAGGGCTTCGAGATGTGTTTGAACCATTGAGTTTTTTTTTCAAGGTTGGGTGCTAGAAGAAGTCTCTCTGAGTTTGAATTCTTGTGATGCGCATGTAAGAACTTACATTACAAGTGTATTGTAATCTTCTTGATTTGATAATACATTATGCAGGTTTTTGAGGGTGGGTTTTTCTCCTAGAAGGGTTTCCCTAGGGTATTCAGTGTATTATGTCTTCTTTTTTATTTTTATTGTTCTTCTATGCATTTCTTGAAATCTTTGTGATATTGAAATTTGCATAGTCATCCTCTCAAGAATTGTGTAAGAAGTATTTCTACATGTCATTACTTCCTTTTAGGTGGTATTAGAGCCTCGCAAGTTTTGGTTCTATTTGTTAGGTATAGTTTTTTTTGAACTAATCAAGGTTTGAGTGGGAGCTTATTTTGAGTATCACATTTTTATATTGCAAGATTGAAAAGATGGCAAGCATGTCATGGAGGATTGATGTAGAAAAGTTTTCTATCATAGAATTTGAGTTGTGGAAGCTGGAGATTGAAGATCTATTGATTGATCGAAATCTATGGGATGTGATATGAGAATAAGAAGAGGCCAACGTTTTAGACTTTAGCTACGCAATATGATATGACAAATATAAAAGCTAAAGGTCTCATCAAATTGTGTCTTTCAAACTCAATTCTAATAAATATCCATGAAGAATCTAAGGCAAAGAATCTTTGGAAGAAGCTAAGTAAGATCTAACAAGTGAAATCACTTGTGAACAAAATTTTCTTGAGGAAGAAATTATATTCCTTGAAAATTAAAGAAGGTGGAAAAATTTATGAGCATTTGAAAATATTTAATATGTTGTTGAATCAGTTGACCTCAATTGGGGTGCCAATGGATGAAGAAGAAAGGTGCCAAATATTGTTATGCTTGTTGTCAAACTCATGGGACAGCCTTGTGATGGTCATAGGGAGAACTTCAATTATCTTGAAAATGAAGGATATTGTTGGATCTCTAATTTTTGAGGAGATGAGAAGGAAGGTCTCTCTGAATGCCAAAGAGGTTTTGAGTGTTCAAGGAAGACCAAAAGAAAGAGACAAGAACAAAAAGTAGCATGATCATTCTAAGTCAAAGAATAAGTGGAGATCAAAATATCTTGGTAAGTCCAAGATAATCTATTGAAACTATGGAAATCCCAGTCACTTTCAAAATGATTGAAAAGAGGAAAAGAAGAAGAAGAAGAAAGATTCTAATTCTAAGTCTAAGAAGGAAGATGGAGACACTTGTATTGTAGCCCTGGCCACTCATGTAGGTTATAGTTCATGGTTAATAGACATAGGTGCATCTTTCGACATGAGTCCTAATAGAAACTAGTTTAGTAAGTATGAAAATCTTGATGGTGGTTGTACATGGTGGGATCACATATTTATGAGACCTTAGTATAGAGTGCAATTGAAATAACAATGAACTAATCTAGACCTAAAAAATCACTATTAAATAAAGACTCCATAAACATCTCATGTTTCCCTAACTACAACTGCTAAAATTTCTCTTAAAGTAGAATCTTAGTGATAGTTCTATAATGAGAGTATGCTATCTACAAAAGTCTATGAAAGATCAATATAAAAATGTGTATTATATGAAGATAATAACACTAGAATGCTAGAATGCTAGAATATGTCCATGCATAAGTCTAAACAATGCTAAATGATGGTAGATAAATGCTATAATGGTGCTAAAATGACATTAAAATAACATTAATTCTCTATAATAATAATGCTAGATGGCTCTAGATATGTCTATAGTGTGGATGATAGAACTTGGGTCCCTTTGCTCTTGATTTTCCCTCCTATTTATAGGATTTTATAAGGGGGTTGGGGTAAGGATTGAGATTTTACTTTTCAGTAGAGGGTAATGGTGAAACTAGAAATATCTCATAAGGCACCAATAGAAAAAGTCCAATAGACTTAGTTTGTGAGGATAAACGAGGATTTTTTAATTCTTTTAATTTCAAAAGGGAGTATTTTCACTTTTGAGAGGATAAATGGTTTTTGTTGATTTATTAAATGTTGCATTTACTTTCAACTTTTGTCTTTACCTTTTTTCCTTTTTTATTTCATTTATATGATTTTATGAATCATTTTTCCTCTTTTTAAAGTGATTTTGGTCCTTTTAGATTTGATAGGTGATTGATTGATTTAATCACTTGAATGACCTAATGTTACCATTGATTTGAAAGTTTTTTGTTTTCTTCCTTGATCTAATTTTGTCCTTAATTTTCATTGTTTGATTGAAATTCTCAATGTTTCAAGTCTTGCCAATTTTAGGGTGTCTACAAATGCCCCTCTTTGATCTAATATGCAAAGCATATTAGTTCAAAGAATGTCCTTTTTTTTATTTTTAGCCAATTTTGATATCTATGTGTCTAGTCAATGGTGTTTTTCTAATTCAACATTGATATGATGTCTGATTGCTAATAATTTGATCTATGATTGCTGATGTTTTGATGTCTGACTTGATATCACAATGTTTAAAATCCTTCATTTTAGGATAACTTGCTTGGATTCCCTAGTTTTTTTTAATTTGATGTTTGAATTTAGCTGGGGTAGAACATTTTTTATTTTTGAACAATTTTGATGCCCCTCTTTGATATGGGTATACTACCCCCTCAGAAATAAAATAGGAAAAATTGATGTGCAAAATAAGAGGATTTCAATTTTATTTCTAAAAATGTTGATGAGAACAATTGATAGAAAAATGGGCAAATGTGGGTGATTGGGTTGTGTTGCAATAATACCCAGCTCAAGGAAATGGGTCAAAAACATTAGTTTGGGTATATAAGGTTGAAAATGTCATAAAATTTCCCAAATGAGGGTTAAATGGGTCAAAAGGCCTTTTAACCATGTCTTTTTTACACTCCCTTTTCACTTTTATTATCTTGGAGCTCTAAGCTAGCAAGGATGGTTGCCCCATTGTGAGAGCATATATTTGAGAAGGGTTGTAGATATGAGCATTAGGCTGACTACAGAACCCCAATCAATCATCGAGGGCCTTCGTTGTTTAAAAATTTTGAAGTGTTGCATATTTTTTAGATTATTGCACGAATTTACCCCATAAATGCATAGATCAGATGTTTTAGCACATTTGATGCTTCTTTTAATGCATTTAAAATATTTTACCTCATTTGTAACCTTTAGTAGTGTATCCATGATGCAAAATATTGCATTTGAAACCCTATTGACATACTAAAATAGTGCATAGGGATAAATTGTAGCACATACACAATGTTTTGTAGCACTTTTAACTATTGTAGTGCATAGACAACATTCTTTAGTGCATATAACTAATAGGGTAGCGCATATACATATGGAGTTTGGTGGATCATAGGTGATAAATTTTTATAAGTGAAGTGATATTTTGGTAGTGCTTATGCATCATTCTATAGAACTTTTTCCTTGGAAAGTACATCCATGAGATAGGATAGTGTAGTTAATGCACCTAGTAGCACTTCGTAATCTTATAGCACATCCAATTAATTCAATACCACAAATGTCTAGTTTAATAGCACTTAGGATAGTTGTAGCACATCCATGTTAGGAAATAGTGCACGTGATAAGTGTAATAGCATGTTTGATTTTTGTACTGCTAATTCCTTGTTGGATAGCACATATGATTGATGAAATAGAGTGAAGGAATCTTGCAACACTTTTGGTACATTCATGAATAATAGATAAGGCTAGTTTAAGGGTTTGTCAAATAGTAGGATGTCTTAATAGGTAGATTTGAATGTGTGTATCATTGCTCATGGTATAGGATAGAATCTCGATATGAAATAGATGATTTTGGAATCATCCTAGATAGTTGTTCACATAAAAAATCAAATGATAGTGAATTTTTGGTCACTAAGTGATGTGCGAAATCAATTAGATAATGTTGGATAGATTTTTAAAAAAAAGTGCCCGCTCAAGATATAGAGTAGGGAAAACTAACATGGCCATCTCCAAATATAGAGCGGGACAAATGACATATTCAAATTAGTTGGATAGCTAGATGTTTCTTTATTGATGTGTGATAATCACTTGTCATGAAAAAATAATGTCATTGTTCAATTTTGATGAAATAGGTACATAGGTAAATCTCATCGTTCACAGATTGTACCCATGGCCATTAGAGTGTATTGACAGATTATTAGCAGCCAATCAAAAAGTTATTGATAGATGTGAGTTCACATACCTTTTGCAAATGCCTCAATTCTAAGTAAGCATATGATTATTGATAGTTGTGGCTAAGTGGTGGCACTCAGACCATAATAATTTTCATATTCCCTTAGGCAAGATGATAATTACTCCTAATAGTGTATATAAGATTCTTCGGATCTTGACGGTGGAGGATCCTATTTATTATGATCAAACTATAGATGGGATAGTGTTTAGAGATATATTCAGGGATGATAGCATTGGGGATGATAGTGTGCCATGGTTTCAGATGTTATAGTATAATTTATTGCTTGTGGTATTAGTTGGGCTGATAGGAGGATTTTTATTGCCAAATAGGCATGGGCATAGATGTCCAATCAGATGGGGTAGCATTATACAAGAAATGATTGATTGATCATGGAGGCTTTCATGGGGTAGTTGCATACTAGCCAACTTATAACATGATTTTCATTAGGTAGTGTATGTTGGGGACTACTTCACTACCAATAGGGGTGTTATTAGTATAGATACGAACATGGGATAATCCTACCATTCCTCAATTGATATGTGTGCATTAGCAGCCATAGGATATGTTGTATATTTATGTTTATTTAGGTGTAAATGTCCAGCCCCATCTAGGCAAGATAGAGTACTAGCGATGTACGTTGGATGACCTTGATGAAGTCCTATGGAGGTCATACAAGTTTATAGAGTCATCGGCCAAGGATGATAAGATGGTGTACTTGTTTTCTCCATGATATCTACTAGGTCAAGTGCCCGCAATGATAGAGAGATTTTGTTTCAAGAGGGTGGTCAAATAGTTTGGCCAATGGTAGGGCATGCCATAGGGATTAGCACACTATGCTTAGGTGTAGGCAGAGAGGTCAATATCGAGGGCATGAGTCATTCATGTAGATGATAGTGAAAACTTAGATATGGGAATTGAGGGATGGGGAGGTAGATGTAGGGATGGAGGGAGATCATGCACGATGGTTCTAAGAGTATCCTTTTTCTGAGATATACAAATTTTGTAGAGCCAATACCTAGGATTGAGGAGTGGTCAAGAAAAGGGGAGGATGGTGATGATGAGGGTAGATGAGGGAGAGGCAAGGCTAGAGGAAAAGCTAGAGTGTAGGAGAGATATGGGGGTCGAGGTAGGGAAATAGTGTTGCCACAATGGAGAATTGTTGTATGAGGCCTAGTGTAGAGGCAAAGGGATGTCACATCAAATAGACCCAAAGAAATATGAGGGTGAGGTGGGGTGGTGATGAGAGGTGGCACAGGTAGCGATGTAAGAAAAAGCTAGTGTACAAATGATATGGTTCATGGTAGGACAAAGCATCCTAGAGCCATACTATCAGATGACATGTACAATTTATCAGGTGGTAGAGGCCATAGATATAGGTCCCAATTATAGATGCATAGGGTGCATAGCCATAGGGGTAGCCACAGGTGCATGCACAATTTTTTTTATTACCAAAACCACCACCAGTGAGATCAAGTGGTTAGCAAATAAAGAGACATGTATGAATATCATGGAGACATAGGTTGGGTTGATTGGGACATAGATTACCTAGTTGACTAGTAGAGTATAGGCATTTATAGCCTCAATGACACTGAAGCCTCCACCTCCACCACCATCATTGAGGATAGATGGGATGATGACTAGTCAGGTGGCCTCAACCATTCCTAGGACATAGGCTACAGATATAGTAGAGTAGGCTCCTCTAGAGGGTATGGGTGCCCCCAATGACCAAGAACCTCCTAATGAGACACATATAGATTATGTAGGTGGTGAGACATAGGGGTGATATGTGTATCATTTTGTATTGCATTTTATTGGCTTGTCATGTGTACCATGTATGATGATGACCTTATGATGTATGATGATTCGATCTTTTTCATGGATGATTATTTGAGCTTTTTGATGTTCGAACATTTTCAATTTTTCTATCTTGGAATTTATATATATGATTTCATGGATGGATGTATGTTCTTTTATAATTTTATTTATATGATAGTCATAGATTTTGATGTAATATGGATGATTAATGTAGTTATCTCTATGATTAACTTACTAGATAGATGCTTAATGTAGTGACATGATATGTGAATAGTGAATATAAAAATGAAGTGTATAAATGAAATGTATGAATGAAATGTGATGTAATAAAATAACAAGAAAATAGGATAATGGAATAGATGGTAAGAAAAAATGTTTTAATAAAAAGATGATATGGAAATAAGATCAACTAAAATGATGACCAAAATGAATGAAATTGGTGAATGTAATAAACATAATATGTGATAAAAGATGATTATGATATAAAATGAATAAGTGAGGAAGACTAAATTAGCAAAACAATAATGAACATGATAATTAAAATGAATGACAATGAAAGTGTACAACAATAAGATGGGTTAATGAGAGAAAATGAGATGATAATAATGAAATGAAATGTGGAGCAAATAAATAAGAAAATAGAAGAGTGAAAATGGAAAATGAACTAATGAAATGAAAATGAACTAATGAAATGAAAATGAACTGGTATGAAAATAAATAAAAATGAAATGGTATAAAAGAGAAATAAAAAATGAATATGGTATAAAAATAAATATGAAATCCAAATGATGAAATTTAATAGATGAAATGAGGATGCAATGATGAATTTCATAGAAAGATGATACTAGGAGGTGAAATGATATGAAGAGATGTAACTCAACATTTGATATTTGAAGGTCACAAAGAAAATTTGAGGCCTCAATTAGGAGTGTGAAATAGGGAATGCATAGAACATGATTGATAATGGTAGATAAAGAACTATGAGATGAGGAAATAGTGACCAGAACTTTTGAGATTCAAAGGTCACATAATGCCATAGGTGGAATGGATATTATGGAATAATGAAGTGTGATGAAGGTGGTGGTGTTGTGATGAAACAAAGTCCACAAAATTGTTAGAAACAATAGTCCACCAATATAACTGAGAGGGGGAAGGGGTGAATCAGTTATATGATAGTTTAAAACATATATCCTCTTAAACAATCTTGATCATTCAACCAAAGTAAAAAAAAAAATCATAAAGAGATGCACCTAAGTAATTACACCAGGTATGTTGACTAGGGAAACCATTGATCAAAGGGAAAACTCTGGTGGGAATGATGCCCACAAAAATGATGTACTAATATGAATATTCCTTGTTAGAGGATGGACCTTGTTAGGAGTCTATTACAACATTTAGTACAAAGATTCCCTTTTTAGGAGACTTTGAATCCTTGTTAGGAGATTCCAACCATATTAGGAGTTATGGAAGGCAACTGAATCCACTTTCAAAACAACTTCAGGATCAAATCAATGAACCCACTCCAATTCTTCTCAGTACTATTCCTTTTGGAATAATAGATGTGTAACAAGCTTTCACTTCTTCCTTTGTCTAGTACATCAGACGCATTAACCTTCAGATGATGCAATTAGAACTAGAACTCTAAAATAAGTAACAATAACCCTTAAGGTCACTTACATGCATAGGTACGTAGGTTATTCTGCTTTCGTATCACTTTTTTGCTCAGTTATTCACAAGTCTTCTCTTCTATTCATGTGTAAAACATAGAAACATCTTTCCTTTATACATGTTCAATAATAAATGGTGTAGGAGCACCCTTCCAAGGCTCCCACCATTTCATTCTTGGTGTGATAAACTTCTCCTAAGCAGTATGTGAATACAATAAGAGCATATAGCTCATGCTTGTGTGTGTAAGCTAGAATAGGTTCTAAAAGTTTCCTCTTTGGTCTTTGTTCAAAATGATATCTTGGCCTTATGTTGGAATCATTATGAGTTATTTGTATTTCCATGTTGATGAAAGGTTGAATTAGGAGTTTTTATTACATTTTGGGCATATATATGCATCAAAAGACCTCCCAAGGTGGATAAATTGGTTGAAAGGCCAAAATGCTTAGACAATACAATGTTTTGCAAAAGTTGTCACCATATGCTATAGATAACATCAAGAGCTTGGAGGTCTTATATGAGGAAATTTGGTGAAATTTTAACTCCAAAGGATGTTTGGGAAGGCTTAGAAATGGTCTCTAAACATGGAAACAAGTAATGTAACTCACGCATTAAAAAAAATTGCAGCAACTTTTTCCTTTGTAAAAGAAAAGCTCTAATTTGTAAAATGGCTTAAAATAAAGCCTAAAACCTATTCATGCACCAAAGGGGACATTATTTAAGGCTAGAAAATCCCTAACCACAGGTTGGAAGTCATTTTTTTGTACGACATTATACTACTACAGTAGACTCTGATTGATTTTTATACAATTTTTTCTTGTTTTCGGTGTTGTTTCGTAGAAAATCATGTTGTTACTATCATTTTGTTGCATGTTATAGTTTTTTAATTTTTTATTCTCCATTATCCATACTTTATTTTAGATTTGTGATCAAGTTTTGGAAGGTTTTTGTAAATTTCTTTAAAGTTCACTATTTCTTGTCCAGTTTTGAGTTCTTTACAATGAAAGGTATGTAGCTCTTTTCCCCGCCATGGGATTTCCATTGCCTCTTTGATTCTAATACTATAGACCCTAATTTGTAACATAATGCAAGAAAGGGCTCAAAAAATGTGTGCAAAGAATTCTTTGGCAAAGCCTTAGGCGAGCTAGGTAATGTTCGGCTAGGAACAATCAGTACTCAAGAGCAAAGTATGAGGATTCATGACTTGCCCTTTGTATGGATTCAAGAGGGATATAAGAAGGTTCTTTCTTGAAGATGAGAAGTTTTTGTGAGTTGAATTAGGTGTTTGAAAGTTGAGGGCAGTAGGCAGCCCTCAATACCCTCCAAAACAATCATTTTTTCATTATATAGTTTCAATGGGTGTGCAACACAATATTCTATCGCCCCATGTTGACACATGGTCACCCAGGAAAAGAGAGAAAACTACTCTAAGGGTCAAAACAAGGAATGAAATGGGAAAATAAGCCTCCACACCGAGGAGTACCAGATCCACATAGATCAAGGAGTGAACACTCGAGTGCATAATCAACAATGTGCCAAGGAACAAGAAAGAGGAACATCTATCCATCTAAACCAAGCAATAAAGAATGTATTGAAAGCAACATCACAGTGAACATAAGCAACATTGCAATGTACAGAAATAACATCACAATAACTGACCAACCAAACTAAGTACGTGGTTTCTCCCAACTGTCAATGGCATCATAAGACCATCATGGATCCTTGCCATCCCCCATGCGTAACATCCCAACCCACCAATAAAATTTTTGGTACTATTGTAATAGGTACATCGCTATCAAAACATGCTACAATATAAGCATAAGAAAAATCTAACATGCTAGTGGTAAAGTATAAGATAATCCTACCAGTAGATAACATCTCCTATCACATGCTAATCATCATAATATAGAAATCTAACATGCTAAACAAATAAGCAATAGATAATCCAATACAGCAATTCACATTGTCTTGTCATATGCTACACATTATAATATGGAAATACATCAAAGAAACTAACATCATCTAAACATGATATCCAAGCATTCCAATGAAAGCATACTCTGAAACCCAGAGTAACAGGTAAAAATATCAAGCAACAGTTGCACTAGGGCAAAGATTGTCTTTGTACACCGGCCCCTAGCAGTGGTGAAGGTAGCTATGCCTCCCAACCATGTGGCACCTGTAGGTCCACACCCACTGTGTTGATGGAGATAAAAGTCCAAGCACAACACACAAAATAACATCCATGGCTAACACTCATGCCAGATAGTATGATGGTTGTAACCAAGAACCTAAGAAAATGCAACGAGTACAGGTCCTGGTCAGACACTCAATAGGCTACTAAGTAGGGGATGACACCATGGAGAGTCGCTTGGCATCGAAAAGCCCAAGCTCAGATCGTGTGTCCTCAAACTTAAATGGGTGCTCCCACATTGTGTCCTCAAACTTAATCGGGTGCTCACACATTTTATTATCTTAAGTTTTATTACCATTCAAGCATTTATTTAGTTATCAGTTATATAAGACTTCCTCTACCAACCCATGATGCCATGATCACCGGGCTATGAGATAGAAGCCCCCTCGATATGTTACCCTACCCTACCCATGCTCATCCAACGATGAGTGCCCGCAGGCATGTAAATACCCAATCCAACCCCAATGATCATAACTTTTGGAAGTACCATGGAAGATCGAGCCCCGCAAGTCACCTAACAAATGTACATGCACATACTTGTGTGTGGTGCACCACCATCATGAAGATCATAACACAAGGACTGGATGAGAACACAATGCAAAAGATAACAACCAACCGAAAGCAACACGAGAGGATAGATTCTACACAAATCCTAAAGCCAAATAAAATAATACATCATGAAATCACTCTATTGGCCTCAATCCATTAGTATGGATTCTACACAAATCCCAATGATGCAACAAGACCAAACATCATGAACTCCCTCAATCGAATGTAATGTCAAGAGTATGGATGCAACACGCATCCTAATGTAACATAAAAGTGCAATAATGGTTTGACTTATATCCAAACAGATCATTCAAGTCCATGACCCACATTGTGCCAAGAAGACCTAAGAAAATAGGGCGGCATGCAAAATGAGGTAAAAACCCCAAAATTTTGGAAAAACTTTGAAATTAAAACCCATTTGACCTTTGGGTAAAAAAACCCCAAAAATCCAAAAATAATCAAGCTTGGACACCGAATGCAAAAAATGGCCAGTATAACTGCGTAAAACCCCAAACCATCATCCCAAAAAATAGGGAAATGTTTGCACTCGCTCAACTAGGTAGAACTAGCATACAAAAACAAAGGGGAACACTAGTTCTCAGCCTCCAAACAAATGGCTACCAAAAACAGATATAGAAACAGAGCCAAAACCACAAAATAGGAAAGCCTTACCTCACAGCCAAAAGGGCAAAATAGAAATCTAAACCATAAAATAAATTGCTCGCATAAGTAGCTGAAAATCATAGCAATCCAAGGTTTCCTTGAGTTGGATCCAATGAGCTCAACCTTGTGATGATCCCATCCCCATCGCTCCCAAAACAAAAAAAATAGTAGATCCTCATGAAGAAGATTTTGGGTTTTACTCTCCAACTTTCCAATTCAAAAGTGAGAAGTGAAGAATTAAATTCCTTTTTGGATATTTATTCACTTTTTCGAGTGAATAATCAATTAGGGAAAATAACCATCCAACCCAATTAAACCCCGAATTGACCCAAACAAAAAGATGTTATTCCTATAAATAGGAATTCATCTATGGCAAAGCTGCCAGAAATTAAAATAAATCAATTAAAAAGCCCAAAAACCCAAAAACACATAAATTGCCTTAACAACTTTCACAAAAATGTGAACCTCTAAATGCACAAACACACTCACTGGTCTAATCACATAATGCAAATGAGTTCAGATTTAATAATCACCAAGAAGTTTAATTAAATAATTAAAATGAGAATACGTCGACCAAATAGGGATGACATTGGTAAAATATGAATAGTTGAATCATTAACTCTATATGCCACTGACAGGGATATAAATCCTACACACTAAAAAACATGATCAAGTGCAATTGCATATAATAACATAGCCGAAGCAATAAATGCATTAAATCACCTAATTTAACCATTTATTTAATTATATTAAAATAATCTATTTACATCACTCACATTCGCATAAAGCATAACAATGCAAGAATCAAGTAAATAACCATAGCATTAAATCCATCACATAACATAATCAGAGATATGTCCAAATACCAAATAACCAGATATCATCATAAAACACAATGTCATCTCAAAATGGCATTACCCTACAATATGATCAACTGAACAACATACTATTCTAAAATCTATGATACCGAAATCAAGGTATAACATTTGACCCTCAAGTTATCTCAAATGTAAAACATAACATAAGGAATAAAATAACTCTTAGATCAAAATATAACAAGGTAAATGTTCACAACACATAATCAAATAATCCAACATGGACAATCCATTTCTAATTACTTAAGCATTTATTAATGATTATTTAAAAAACACTTAAAAGCACTTAAAAGATATAAGCGAACACAATCATAAACATGACTACCCACTGCTATAGGAACCTAGTCCAGTGTAGCATGATAATAGTACACAATGCAATCTTTGCGGACATCTCAAGGTAATCATGGAACAACCTCATGATACCACATTAACCCTAGTAACCACTAGAACAAACCTCAGTGAACCATAAATCACATCATAATCTCATAATTAGACAAAAGCATAAAGAAAGCAACTAATATAGGAACATAAATCCAATCACCTCAATAGTGTAAACCACTCAAGGTCACAATCATGATCCATCACAAAAAAAGATCAACAAGGTTCCATCTATTAGGATGGCTTACAAAAGTCAAATGGGAGAGGCACTACATCATCCCCCCCCCCAAAGACTAGGCTTACTCTTGGAAGCCTAAAATCCAAGAATAGAAACCAAAACACACCAAGAACCAAAAATCAAAATTGAGCAATAGGAATGAATCAACAAACTCTCCACCAGTCAAACAAAATAACTTGAACATCCTCAAACCATCTTGTTAACCCCCAACTAGGTTAACCACAAGAGAAAGGGTGTCACAATGATGCAAGGTCCTCCAACTAGGAACCTTCCATGTGCTAGGAAAAACCCATCTAGCCATAAAGTGAACAATACAAAGTAAGGAAAAAGCCACTCTACCTTGTCAACAGGTACCCCAACTAAACATGCACCTACCACATGACCGCAAAACTAGGTCAACACATTACACACTTTAAACAAGAGTTGGAATCATTGGGAATAACCATCCCAAAATTCTCAAGAATACTACCATGTCACACATGAGCATCCTTGAATCCATGTAAACTCACTCTTTGAACAAATAAAATGATATTTTACCAACAAAATTACACACTCCAAAAGGCTACTCACCACCAAGCATAGGAGCACAACAGCTCTCCAAGGTACAAAAGCTCAACTTCCATAGGGAACAAGCATTACATAACCCAACTAAACAAGATGTCACCTTTCCACAAGGTTCAAAGACTTTCGTCAGTGGACACAATCATGTAAAATCCTCATACCAACACATAAGATGGTCACATGTGTCCAATGATACCATGTCCCTCTCATACCATGCTCGGAATACCACACCCAACCTACCACTAAACTCAATCTCCAGCCTCAAGTCATCGGTTAATGACAAAACTTGACTGAGACAATCCTCTTGAAGAAACAAGTTTAGGGAGAAAGATCTACAAAGTATTAGGACTGAGAGGGAGTCTGTCTCAACCTCTACACTAAAACAACCCAAGATGCATTAAGGAACTCACCATTCCACCAACCATCAACATACTCAACTAAAAAAACTAACTAAGCTAGTGGCATAACCACACTAGCCCACTCTCTCAAGAGAGAAAAGAATATGGAGATGCACCCAAGACAACATCTAAAGGGTTGATCTAGACTCATCAAAAGACTGAGTCACTCACAAATGACAAGGCAACATTAACCTTAAACAAATAATGCTCACAAACCACACTTCACCTCACAAGGGTGGATCAGTGCAATAGGAAACACACAAACCCAAGCACAAACCCCAACAAGTACCTTGTAGATTATGAATACTAGATAACTCTTCCATTATGAATTACATGAAGAGATAAACTTCTCCAATGGCCATAAATATGATATGTGATGACTGAATTGGCCTCTAATTGAAAAAGGTACTCAGAACATTGATCAGCATCTCTAGAAGTGTGAAAAAGTTACCTGTTGTTACTCAAGTGAAACTTTAAATTAGCATAGTCTTGCATGAATTTTCTCAATAAACTAGGTGAGAAAGTGCAAGACCACTAGATTCTCACACAAAAATTTCAAATCAACACAAAACTGCCTTCACTCTAGAGACCATAACTTTCATGTTCAGACTCTAATTGACTCCTTTCAAAAAGCATTAGAAAGATATAAATGAGGACTAAAACATGATGGACCTAAGAGAGTCCTAATATCTAAGAGTTTTAGTAACCACTCAAGACAAAAGCACAAAGGAAAAATAATAGTCTTGATTATTAAGACAAGTGACGAACAAAATGTCTAAAACTATACAAGGGCATACATGCCCAAAAAAACATAACACATGGAATGAAAGCTAATCCACACACTAAAACCATCATTACTTATCTTACATAATTTCATTAATTAAACATAACATGAGCACTAATGCACAATGAAATTGAAAGGTTTTCAAAGAAAGGGTGCAAGAGTCACCATAAAACAAGTACGTATCTTTCAATTTCTTTCAAGAATAACATTAGGTTTACTCATCTTTTAAACCATCGAATTACATTAACAACTTAAAATCTATCAAAGACACACTAGCATGTTCTCCATGACATTATCCCTTATACATACTACCAAAGGTTCGAGATGAACATGGTAGAGTCACAACACACAATAGGGCAGTAGTAAAACACATCCAGAATAGTCATCATGAAACATAATCAAAAATTCCAAGTGAGGGAATTGTCAATTCCAATAGTAAATATCAAAAAGATCTCATTTCAACAATAATCCAAGTGTGATAACTATCACAAAGAGAGCAATAGAGAAAATTTGATGACTATTCCAAGAGAGAAAAATACTAAAAACCAATGCTAGCCCAACAACATGAGGAAAGTACCTCCATCCAAATAAAATAAGACATCAATCAAATCACGTTACATGTAGTCACTGAGGATAGTCACACAAGAGGGATAAATCACCACACAATGCTGAGGAATACATCATCCTATCAATGTTAGAGAACACACTCACACACATCAAGTAGTAAACCATCAGTAATCTCATATATATGTCGATAACAATAATTTTCTTAATTATTTTCCATGCAATGCAACAATTATATATCCACCAAATTAATACAATTTTCATAAGCTTAAGAAGCAATCAAATTGGGGACTTAAGTCATCAACCCAAGGATAAAATGAAAACGTTCTTCTCTGTAATGATTCACAATAACACTCATTTCTCAATGAAAGGAACCATTTCATTACTATAATGATATAACATGGAATCACAAATAAGATTCATTTATTTACTTACAATTAGGAGAAAATAGGGAAACAATGCACCTTTCTCCACAAGGAGAAACAAAAGAGGCACTCAAAGCCAACACATGGATACCAATCAGTGGTTCCATCCAAAAAGGTCACACATGCAACCAACCAAACAAGGCACATCAACTCTACTAATAAAACTAGGAAGGCTCACTTCTTTCTCCACACACTGATCTACTTGCATCTACTGGACAAGCAAGTCCATCACAAGTAGATACCAAAGCAACAAAGATCATGAGGTCTCACCAAGACACTCACACTCACTCAACATAGTAACAACCATATGGGAAACATATACACATAGATCCAAATGTTTGAACATGAGCTTTAATACCAAATGTAATGCCCCACCCGGAGATCCTTGGAAACAAGGATGAAATACAAGTTAGAATTTCTTTTTAAGATAAGTGTAAGTGCAGATGATAGCAACATACACAGATCACAAAAATCACAATGGAATACTTAACCACCATCCTAGTAACCAACAAATCTCCAAATGCCACTACTAACCAAAATGACCAAAGATTAAGAACACAAGACTAAAGTTGAATAGAACACATTTAGAATTCAAAATGCAACACCAAGGGACTGAAGAACACCTAAGAGGGTACCCCAAAAAACTCCCAAAAAGTTTGGATCAAACCAAAAAAATGGTTGTTGCTTGCTCACATAGGTCTTTGCAAAAATCCAGGCAATACTTTAATACAACACCAAAAAGTATCATGCGACATTCCTAAAGAAGGAGGGTGACACTTTCAGGGACTAGGTGATACTTCTCTCAAAGGCATGTGATACTTTAAGGGTATCATAAGGGTAACACTCAAGTGCATAATCAAAAATATGCCAAGGAACAAGAAAGAGGAACATCTATCCATCTAAACCAAGTAGTAAAGAACATATTGAAAGCAACATCCCAGTGAACATAAGCAACATCACAATATACAGAAATAACATCACAATAACTGAACAACCAAACTAAGCACACAGTTCCTCCCAACAGTCAATGGCATCATAAGACCATCATGGTTCCTTGTCATCCCCCACGCGTAACATCCCAAGCCACCGATTAGATTGTTGGTAATATTGTAATAGGGACGTCACTACTGAAACATGCTAAAATATAAGCATAAGGAAATCTAACATGCTATTGGTAAAAAAAAAGATAATCCTACCAGTAGATAACATCTCCTATCACATGCTAATCATCATAATATAGAAATCTAACATGCTAAACCAATAAGCAATAGATAATCCAATACAGCAATTCACATTATCTAATCATATGCTAAACATTATAATATGGAAATGCATCAAAGAAACTAACATCATCTAAACATGATATCCAAGCATTCCAATGAAAGCATAAATCACAAGAAAGCATACTCTGAAACCCGAAGTAATAAGTGAAAACATCCAACGATTGCACTAGGGAAAAGAAAATCTCTATACACTAGTCCCTACCAATGGTGAAGGTAGCTACACCTCCCAACCATGTGGCACTCATAGGTCCACGCCCACCATGCTGATGGAGATAATGATCCAAACACAACACACAAAATAACATCCATGGCTAACACTCACGCCAGACAGTATGATAGCTATAACCAAGAACCTAAGACAATGCAAGGAGTATACGTCCTGGTTAGACACTCAATAGGCTACTAAGTAGGGGATGACATCATGGAGAGTTTCTTGGCATCAAAAAGCCTAAGCTCATATCGTAGCATAGAATATTGGGCCTCACAAGTCACCGAACAAATATATGTGCACATACTCGTGTGTGGCACACCACCATCATGAAGATCATAACACAGGGACTGGATGAGAACACAATGCAAAAGATAACACCCAACCAAAAGCAACACAGGAGGATGGAATCTACATGAATCCCAAAGCCAAATAAAATTGTACATCATGAAATCACTCTACTGGCCTCAATCCAGGAGTATGGATTCTACACGAATCCCAATGATGCAACAAGACTAAACATCATGAACTCCCTCAACCAAACACAATGTCGGGAGTACAGATATGACATGCATCCCAATGCAACATAAAAGTGCAATAGTGGTCTGACTGATATCCAAATGGATCATTCAAGTCCACGAACCACATTGTGCCAAGAAGACTCGAAAAAACAAGGTGGCCCGCAAAATGAGATAAAAACCCCAAAATTTTGAAAAACTTTGAAATTAAAACCCATTTGACCTTTGGGTACAAAAACCCCAAAAATCCAAAAATAATCAAGTTCAAACACCATATGCAAAAATGACCAGCAGAATGGCGTAAAACCCCAAACCCTCATCTCGAAAAATAGGAAAATGTTCGTACCTACCCAACCAAGTAGAACTAGCATACAAAAACAGAGGGGAACACTAGTTCTTAGCCTCCAAACAAATGACTACCAAAAAAAAAGTAGAAATGAAGTAGAAACCATAAAACAGGAAAGCCCTACCTCCCAGTCAAAAGGGCAAAACGAGAATCTGAACCATAAAATAAATAGCTCACAAAAGAAGCTGAAAATTGTAGCAATCCAAGGTTCCTTGAGCTGGATCCAACAAGCTCAACCTTGTAATGATCCCATGCCCATCGCTCCCACAATGAACAAAATAGTAAATCCTCATGAAGAGGATTTTGGGTTTTACTCTCCAACTTTCTAATTCAAAAGTGAGAAGTGAGGAATTAAATTCCTTTTTGGATATTTATTCACTTTTCGAGTGAATAATCGATTAGGACAAATAATTAGCCAATCTAGTTAAACCCCATATTGACCCAAACAAAAATAGACTATTCTTATAAATAGGAACTCATCAATGGAAAAGCTGCCAGAAATTAAAATAAATCAATTAAAAAGCCCAAAAACCCAAAAACACATAAATTGCCTTAACAACTTTCATGATAATGTGAACCTCTAAATGCATAGACACGCTCACAGGTCTAATCACATAATGTAAATGAGTTCAAATTTAATAATCACTGAAAGATTTAATTAAACAATTAAAATGAGGATACGTCGATCAAACAGGGATGACATTGGTAAAATATGAATAGATGAATCATTAACTCCATGTGCCACAGCTAGGGATATAAATCCTGCACAATAAATAATATGATCAAGTGCCATTGCATTTAATAACATAGCCGAAGCAATAAATGCATTAAATCACCTAATTTAACCATTTATTTAATTATATTAAAATAATCTATTTACATCACTCACATTTGCATAAAGCATAACAATGCAGGAATGAAGTAAATAATCATAGCATTAAATCCATCACATAACATAATCAGAGATATGTCCAAATATCAGATAACCAGATATCATCATAAAACACACTGTCATCTCAAAATGGCATCATATTGCAATATGATCAACTGAATAGCATAGTAGTCTAAAATCTATGATACTGAAATCAAGGTATAACATTTGACCCTCAGGTCATCTCAAATGTAAAACATAACATAAGTAATAAAATATCTCTCAGATCAAAATATAACAAGGTAAATGTCTGCAACACATAACCAAATAATCCAACATGAACAATCCATTTCTAATTACTTAAGCATTTATTAATGATTTTTTAAACAACATTTAAAGGCACTTGAAAGATATAAGTGAACACAGTCATAAACATGACTACCCATAGCTACAGGAACCTAGTCTAGTGTAGCATGGTAATAGTACATAGTACAATCTTTGCACACATCTCAGGGTAATCACAAAACAATGTCATGATACCACATCGATCCTAGTAACCACTAGCACAAACCTTAGTGAACCATAAATCACATCATAATCTCATAATCAGACAATAGCGTAAAGAAGCAACTGATACTGGAACATAATTCTAATCACCTCAATGGTGTAAACCACTCAAGGTCACAATAATGATCCATCACAACAAAAGATCAACAAGGTTGTATCTGTTAGGATGACTTATAGAAGTCAAATGGGAAAGGCACTACATCAACATATTTTGCCTCTGCAATACTTTGTCAAGTGCAATCTTGTTTCTTGCTTAGCCAAGAAACCAATCTTCCACCAAGAAAGAATGCTCCTCCACTGGTGCTTTTTCTATCATCCATATCTTTAGACCAATCAGCATTAGTATAAGTGTAAAGAGTAAAATCATTACTTCTGTCATACCAAATGCCATAATCAAATGTCCCTTTCAGACATCTGAATATCCTTTTTACTACTACGTAGTGATATTCTTTAGGAGCAGCCTAAAATCTTGCCACAATTCCAACCACATTTGCTATATTAGGCCTACTATGAGTTAGATATTTCAATCCTCCAATCATAGATCTATACTTCTTTTGTTCAATAGTAGGTGTTTCATTCTTGCTTGATAACTTGTGACTAGTTATCATAGGAGTTCCAACAGGTTTATAGTTTTCTAGACCAAATCTTTTCAAAAAATATTTCAAATACTTTGTTTGAGAAATAAAGATTCCTTCTTTGTTTTGAAAAATTTGCAATCCTAAGAAAAATTTCATTTCTCCTATCATTCTCATCTCAAATTCATTCTTCATATCTTCTAAGAATTTGTTACTGGCTTCATCATTTCCTCCAAAAATGATATCATCAATAAATACAATGATTATCAACAAACCATTTTCTATTTCTTTAAACTACAGGTTATTGTTTGTTGTTCCTTTATCAAATCTAAGCTTTTCTAGGTATTTATCTAACCTTTCATACTAGGTTCTAGGTGCTTGCTTCAATCCATACAAGGCTTTCTTTAATCTACAAACCATATCATTTTCTTCTATTAAAGGAAAACCTTCTGGCTACTCAATGCAAACTTTTTCTTCAAGTTCTCCATTCAAGAAATCTGACTTAACATCCATCTGATATACCTTGAAATTTTTATTTGTTGCATATTCCAAGACCATTCTAACTACTTGCATTCTCGCTACAGGTGCATATGTTTCCTAATAGTCAATTCCTTCTTGCTAAGAGTAGCCTTTGCATACTAGTCTTGCTTTGTTTCTTATTACTTCTCCTTGTTCATTCATTTTATTTCTGAATAACCATTTTGTACCAATCACATTTTTGTCCTTAAATCTAGGAACCAATTCCCTTGTATCATTTTTTATTATCTGTTGAAGTTCTTCCTTTATTGCTTTTATCCAATGATCATCTGTGATTGCTTCATCTGCACTTTTTGTTTCTACTTGAGATATTAGGCATAGTTCTTCGTTGATTCTACTTCTTGTCAATACTCCTTTTTCTTTACTTTGTATTATCTAATTAGTAGGATGATTTCTTATCACATTCTTATTTGGGGTAAGAGTTGTTTCTTCAACTTTTATTTTAGGTATTGTGCTTTGTTCTCCCCTTACTTCTTCAGTTTGCACATTATTCTACAAGTCATTGTTAGTCTTGAGAAATAATTTATTACATATGTTGGTCATTGTAGAATAATCATCTCCATCGGAGTTATAATCCATCATCTTTTCCTTAGTGCCAAACTTTAAATCTATTCTCACATTTGCTCACTCTACTATAGTTTTTGTTCTATAGTTGAAACATCTGTAAGCTTTACTTTTTAATGAATAGCCAAGAAAGATACCTTCATCACTCCTTGGATCAAACTTATTGATATCATCATCTATTTTGATGTAGCATTTTCTTCAAAATATTCTGAAATATTTGACTGGTGGTGAGAATCTGAACCATAAATCATAAGGTGTTTTCTCCATACCTTTTTTGATATGTACTCTATTCAGAGTTCATACTACTATATTGATTGCTTCTCTCCAGAAAGTCTTTGGTACATCATTTTTTAATAACATAGCTCTGGCTACTTCAGCAATCACATTCTACTCAAGTGTATGGGGTGATGATAGCTATCTCCTGATTCCATGCTCTTTATAGTAGATATTGAATTCTCTAGAAGTTAATTCTCCTCCTCTATCAAATCTCAAGCTTTTGATTTTAACTTTAGATTCATTCTCTACTTTATTCTTGAATATCTTGAATTTCTCACATGTTTCCAATTTTTTTTAAAGAAAAGCTACCCACATCATTCTAGTAAAATCATTAAAAAAAATCATAAAATATCTTTCTCCATAGAATCCTCTTGTTCTTTCAAGATCACTCAAATCTGTATGAACCAATTCCATCTTTTGTGCAGTACCAAATTGCTTGCTAGGAAATAAAACTTTCTTCTGCTTAGCCAAGATACATTTCTTACAAATGATGTTAGTGGATTTATTGATCTTGGGTATATCTCTCATAGCAAGTGTATTACTAGCTTTCACAATGTTATCAAAGTGTTGCCCCACTTTCATCCCTATACCCATTTTTGCAAACGTGGAAAATTTTGTGTCTTAGTTTGGTCTAGGTATGTCTAGGTCTAGTTTTTCCTCATTAGGTGAAGAGACTCTCTATTGGATTTCCCATCTTTTCCTTCTTTTTCATTTCATGGCTGGGTGGGTTTTCTCCTTGATGTTGTGTGGGTAGCTTAGTACCTAATTCGATGGACATTCTTGCATTTCATGAAGTTATTCAGAAAAATACACTTTTTCATGACTTGTCTTACTTTTCCCATGAAGGAATGACACTTATGGAAAATCAAATATTGCCTTCTCCTCAGCAGGTTTTTAACCCATGAAGGTGACTCCCCACAACAGTTAACAAATGAAGATCATGGATCAAGATAAGAAGATAACAAGTTGTTTTATGGAAAATCTTTGCTTCATTTGCAATATTTTACTTTGAAAAACACTTGGGACTCATCATGATGTTTGAAATCATCTTAAGTGGAAAACATGAAAATGACTTCTCCTTAGCGAGCTTTTGACCCATGAGGTCTATTTTCTGCCAATAGCAATTGTGAAGGAAAAAGGCGAAGAAGTGGGGGCCCCTTCAACTTTTAATATGTTAATTCAAAAGGTGGAGTGTAAATAAAGCCTAGCCAAAAAAATGAGAATCGCCTTCTCCTTAGCAGGTTTTCAACCCATGAGGGTGATTTTTTGCATTCACAAAGAAATCAACTTTTTAAATAGATTGGGGTCACAAATTTCACATGAGGCATCTCAAGATGTTAATAGAAACAATCTAACCACTCTTGGAAAGGTATACTAGACATAATCTGGTTAAGTAGATATTTCCTTACGGAGTACTCTGTTCTTAATTTTTTGAAACTAAATGGAAAATGCAAAGGTAAGTTTGTAAGGAAGGAAAGTTAGCATTGGGTTAATTAAAATAATGAAAAGACACTAAAATATCTATTAGAGGCTCCTTTATTTACTAATTCAACAAATTTATCGTTAATTTTGTTTGTGTGGCATAGATCTTGAAGATTAACGGGTGAATTAGGGTTTCTATATACAGGGAAACATAACAATTTTTTAAATTACCACTTTTTATTGAATTGTTATGCTATTGAATTGTACAATGTTTTCAAATCTCTTATACTTGCAAATTCTATCCTCTATGTTTCCTTCAAGTTCAAAGTTTTGATTCACTTCTTCCTTAGATAAAATGGCAACCAGATTTGTTGGATTTGACAAACTTAATAGAATCAAATCCACATTGCAAACATCGCTCAATTTCTATGACATGCAAGATTTTCAAAGAAGGCTAAGGTCAGAGCCAATTCATCCTATAACTGAGAAGCTCTAAGGAAGCGTGCTAGTGGAGGTAGCTAGGTTTTTGGTTGCAGTTCAAGCTCTTGAATTGATATTTGAATGCATAAATCACTACAACCCAGATACTAGAAAAATTTTGTTACCTGACCATATAGTTCTAGTCTCTATTGATAGGCAAACTGTGGTGAATTTCCTCTAAGTTCAAGAGTGAGGAGTTTTCTGAGTTGATAGTAGGAGGAGCAAGATCTGAGTTCTCCTTGAAGAAGATGGTGTGGAGAAAAGAAATTATGTGATCTTGGTTTCAAAAGTCACGGGGCACCAACACTAAGGTTCCTAAAACTCTATTTGGCACTAATCTCAAGCTTGACATCATAGATATTCTAGTTCTCTTGCACAAATTGAAAGGTGACATAGAAGCGCTCAATTTTGTTGAATAGTATTTCTTTTTGGTACAAATTATCTATTCAAATACATAGTATGTTGATTGGGCTTATGAGGTAAGTGAGAATCTGTCCAGATCTCTCAGCACTACTAATTTTTATAATACCTTTTATATGTCTTTATTTTTTATTTATATGCTATCATCTCTACATTTGTGGCCAGGCCTTCCAAGAATAGAGAACTTTCATGATGATGTGAAAAGTTATGAGTTCTATCCATGTTTGAAATTATAGAATAGTTATGCAGAATATGTCAAGGTTAATGACACATTTACAATGAGAATTTACAAGGAACTCAAAGGATGCCTGGAGAGGAGGTTTAGCCTAGAGGAAATGGTGGCTATTAGTCAATTTGGGAGTTATTTTATATATATCTCATCTTTCTCATATTTGCATCTTGCAACTTTTGATGGATTCCCTTTGAAGCTGCCTAGGTATCTAAGTGATATGATCGTGTTAATAGAGATCGTGAGGCAAGTGATCCAAGTGAATATGTTGAGCAAGAGCCTAAAGAAGAAAGGGTATGAATTCCCTATGAAGGTTCGAGCTTATAGTTGTGAGTCTCATTCTGATGCAAAAAAATGCTCAAAACATTTGAGACTAAGTACAAGTTGGAGGAGTATGAGGTCATGAGACCTATGTTCAATCCAAATGGATACACGAGAGAGATGTTGAAGATTGGGAGTGTGATCAAACAAATTACCACTATTGAAGACTATTGGGTAGACTATAAAGATAAACTTGAAAGCAAAGATCTTTCTTTTGCTAGGCTCATAGTGGAATAGATTAGAACATATGGTATAAATTTTTATGTAGAAGGCTTGGAGGATGATGGACAAAATATGTATAGTAATACATATTTAACTAAGTTAATAGACATTCCTATCAATTCAAAGCCCTATGTAGATGCTGAGGAGGATTTAGATATTATGATGGCTAGGATCATTAAGAGGAATGGGAAGTGGGTTCAATGCATGACCAAGAGAGCTGGAGCAAAGGTGCCGCCACTCAAGCCTCTCCAATAGCTGCAATGCCTTCTTCATCGTAAAGTACTACACTAGGTGTAACAATAGCCACCACTCAATGCTAAGCTCAACCATTAGGAGGAGGTGATCAACCTCCAGAAAAGAATATTTCCATAGCCAAAACTTGTCATGATGGATCTCTTCCAGTCATTGGAACCCAGACTAGTGCCGAAGAAAAGAAAATAAAGGAGTTAAAGGATAGCGTTGCCACCCCAATTCCATTCCCCAATGTCACACTAGTTCCATCACCTCATGTTTCTTCAATTCCTTCTCCCCACACAACTCTAGTTCCCTCTCCTCATCATAGCCCTGTTCCACTAGGCAAGTGCTACACTTCTACAACCAAGTGGCTCTACAATATAGATAGCAGATTTGGGAGATGGAAAGAGTAGTAGTATTGAGTCTACCAAGTTTAATGAGGCAACAAAGAAAACTCTAGAAGTAGAAAAGGGGCAGACCTCTTCTAAGATCATCTCCTGAGATCCAAACAATCCCTTCTCTTCAATTGTTGTGACAATAACTCTAGTTAAGAAGATGTTTAGTATCAAATCACATGGGTTAGCCTCCAAGGTGATAAGTATAGACTCCTGGTTGGTAGATACTCTAGAAAGGAAGAGGAAAAGAAAAGATGAAAGCACTTCTGCCAAAGATATTGTATCCCTCGTGGTTGGTTCTAGATCTACATTGGCAAATGTAAAGAAGCAAAAAACCTTGTCTATACTTACGTAAGATCCAGAAACAGGGCACCTAACAATGGAGATAGCCAAGCCTAACAAAGGAGGAAGGATTGAATACATGATTGTTGATGATTTTACTCTACACTCTATGGAACTTGGAGAAGCTATACATGACACCAAATTTGGCTTGTGGAAGTTGACCAAAAAGGTGATTGAGGGACAATTAGAAAGTCTAAAATTGTCCAAGACCAAAATGAAGACTAAGATAGAAGAATTGAATAAGTTCATCAGACAGTTAGTCACTCCATTGGTAGCGATCTCTGGAGTATCAGTGACCAAAAATCTTACTACTAATGAGGTTCAGGCCCTCATCTCTTAACTTCAAGAAGATAGGCATTTTGGTCAGATAGGTAAGGAGTGAATGGAGAAGCTCCAATCAGAAGGATTTAGTATTATAGAGTAGATTGGTAATGTTATCTTAAGGTTGGAAATAGAAAAAGATAACATCATATCAAGTAGCAATACTCTAGCTAGAGAAAGGGTGAAGTGTGATGATTTTGTCTCCCTCTTGAAGATGATCATTCAAATGAAGGCCAAGGAAATGGTTGAAGCAAAAATCTCACCAAAGGGAAATGAACATCTATTCAAGTGGCTTTAGAGCATGCAGTTCAAGACTAAAATGATCCAGTTAGTAGAGAAAGGGCTCAGAGAAATAGAGGATAAAGTAAAGAAGACACAAGACAAAGGATTTGAACTTATGAAGGGATTACATACAAATTCATAGATTGGTGGACAAGGAAAAGCACTCATTGGGATCAATGTCATGAAAGAGAACTTTTCCAAATTTTTGAATAGTCTATCTAATGTATCTTCTAGTAGTCAAAATAGGGTTACTAAACTCTAGCAACTTAGTGGATGCATACATGTGGCCACAGAAAAACTACAAAATCAACTGAATGCTATGAAGGAGTTGGCTAGAGAAAATTCCAAATGGCTCTTAAGGTATACCAATATGTCATGAGCCCAAATTTTAAGATATATGAATATTTGAAATGATAAAAATTAAGAATAATAATAAATATTATAATTACAAATCAATGCAAATTATAATACATTTGAATATATATAATATTAATTTATTAATAAACCAATCAATATAATATTATAAATATTAAGGATACAAGAATCAATATAAATGATAAATATAATATTATATATGTTATAATAACATATAATATTATATACCATATTTAAATATATATAAGAACCATAATATTTAAATAACATATAAATAATAATAACAACATATGAAATAATATATATTAACATAACCATAACTAATGGTTCAATGATTGTCTATAGGATGCGACCATTGACCACCATCCAATCAACATATATATGGAGTTATCGATCGACATGGAGGGGGGTAGACTAGCGGCACCGGCTATGGTGCAACATATTTGCACTAACCGGATGCCTTGTACATCATCTCTGACATGTACCGATAGGTGTCAGACGTTTTACATCTTTTTTATTATTACAATGTTTACACTATTTTGTTGTTTGTAAACGCTTAAGTATGTAATATTAGAATATATATTATTTTCTATTTTAAATAAGCAAAAAGATTATATATATATATATATTTTTGTTTTTGTTTTTTTTTAATGTAAATTCTAAATTTATAAAATATAGAAATAAGATAATAAAGATTGATTTTAAATAAGTAAATTATTTATTAAAAAAATTTGAATATGTTAATAAGAATGGGAGATTAATTTTTTTTAATAATTTCTTATATTTATAATCACACTATTATCAATATATTATAAAATTTAATTATTATTTATATATTATTAAATAAAACAATACTTTATATACATTTAAGATTTCTAAAAACCTTTCATTTATTTTATAAAATTTAATTAATTTTTTTTATTTTATTATATATTCTATGTTTTGTGTACTTTGACTCTTTGAGTTTTTATTTTATATCTTTATACCATAATTGTGCATCATCATGTTAAGATATTAGATCATAACCATTAGCTATGTTAATTTGTTATGTTATTATTCAATTTTTTTATTAAAAAAATTATAAATAAATTTATTTTCAATTTTATTATGGTTATAGTTAGAATTTACATTTTATTATTAAATTTTTAGAATTTACCACCGATATAAAACAAATTGCAGGTGGATTGTGTTTGGACTTTTTGACTATCAAAGATGCAGCCGTATCCATTCATTATTCTACTCCTCTTTAAGCTTAAAGGACAAAAATAAGTTAAAACTCTAAAAAATGGTGAACCCACTTAATTGTTTTAGAAAGCAACAAACTCATAAAATACAGAATCATTATAAATGTTGGCTATGTGTGGACATAATTTTGTTGGAAAAAACTCAAACTTAAAGAGACATTTTTTTGTATTATTTGAAGAGTGTAGTACAATAATTCAGCTCAATTGTCTTTTGAGAATAGTCTATCAACCTAAGACTAATAACAAAGGAGTCATGCAATCTGATATCACATGCTTTTAACATATAAAATGTCAAAATCCAAGAGTGATTAAGTGGTATTCAAAGCTATCAGTAGTGGAAAAAATGATTCTCCTATTATTATAGTTCAATACTTCATATCATCTTATATTGGCATGCAACTCCTCTACCATGTCTCGTATATTTCTTAGGCATCTTTAAGTCTTATAAGTTATGTTTTTATGGTTAAATTAATTAAAATACAATCTTAGTGTTCCTTGAGGGAATTTAATATTTTTGATATCATCACAAAACAAACAATAAAGATACTTCATAACTTCCAATTTTTAACCCTTTTTAATGTAACTTCCAATTTCAATGTTTTCTTACACTTAAATTAATAATATATATTATGTGTCATCTATATTAAATAAATAAAATTAATCAACACTTGATACTGTTAGGGGAATACCACCTCTAATCTTGACACTTTCACTTGAAATTTACATGATAGTTATTTTGATACCTTTATGTACCAACTAAATGTATTTTTGTTTATTACCTTAGTGAGATAATCTACAATCATTATACACCACATTCTTTACCAAATATATGACACTCTAACTATCATATCCAATTCGATCTGTGTTGCCCGGGTATAAAATTTGCTTCAATTTTGTAAGCCATGATTAATTTTTGAAACTCGCCTGATTTTAAGCTTTAAAATGGCCGTGTTATTTTTGAATTCTTGTGAGTTTCTAAATCTTCATGTCATTGGCTCGTTCCCAGGTCTGCACAGCACTTGAAATTTTTGAAATCTGACTTTTGAGCCTCAAGTTATTGCAGGTTAATGGAGAGACCCAAAAACACGTTTTTCCTAACCATTAACCTCTCAAAAGGTTAATGATAACCTCCAAAAACACATTTTTCCTAACCATTAACCTCTCAAAAGGTTAATGATAACGTCCAAAAACACGTTTTCATTAACCTCTTCGAGGCAAGAGTCCAGATAGGAGGCATATTGAAGGTTAAGAAGAAACACTCTAACAAATTTTGAAATCTGTTCACCAACACCTCTCAAGGAAATACAGAAAGTTATGAATGAACTCTTGGAGAGCCGAGCAGATCCAGTTGCCTGTGATGAGCAGGGCCTAACCACTTTGCATGTAAGTTATTTGAATCATTGTGCAAGCAATGTAAAAGCAAGGAGAATAAGAAAATTTGGGTAGCCAAATAAGATAATATGGATAAAATTTCTCTCCATGTTGTGGCCATGAAAGGACATGAAAGCCTCTGTCATTTGCTTTGCGACATGAATGAAGACATTCTACAAATAAAAGATAGAGATGGGTGAATAGCTCTCTTCGAAGCAGTTAAAGCAAGCCACGATGATCTCTATCCGAGTTTACTATATCGAATTAGAGAGTATAATGCTGATTCCATTGTTGATCGCCTCTACCTCACTCTACTACATGTGGCAGCTTCAGAGGGCAGAATGCATGTAGCTGATCTCCTTTTAACAGAATCATGAAACCCATTTGTCATCATGGAAATAACATTCGCATTGGTGATTGGATTTCCCATAACACGAACACGATAGAGGAGACCAAGAAAATTCGCAGGCAGATAGGCATTCAAAATGATCACATCCAAATTGACATATTTGCATTCAAAGTGCAGCAGAATGGATGACACAGGCCAGGTATTCGACAAAATGCTCAAATGAAATGTGTAGCTTTGGGCTAGTATGACCTGGGAGTTCATGAATTATACCCAGGTGGAAGTCAAGTGATTTCACAGAGAGAAGGATTTTAATCGAGACATGTGTCTTAATTCCAAATTGATATTTTCATATGCTAAATGTGGCAGAATCAAGGAAGAAGAGCCACGTTCTATGAAGAAAAGAACATTTTTAAAGAAGCAATCAAATGCGTGCCACCTCATACCACGTTTGTAACTGATTCTCAAACTGTGGCTTTCCTCCAGGATGGAAAACATTTTCTGAGCTGGAAGAAGTGGAGCTGCCGAAATTTGTTGTGGATAATGGGCAATTCATAACCAACTCGCCTTCACTATGAAAACTACGACCATGATAACATAATAACCGTTATCATATATTATCCTAGACAAAGTTCATTTTCTTCTTCAAGTGCTGCGAACCTGTTCAAAGAGATTTTTGTTCTTATCCACGCAAATAAGATAAAGGATCTTGTTAAAGATCTCTCGTATATCGCATTGGGTGAATACAAATGCTTTCCACTTCTCCTTTGATCGCTGTGCACTCCTTTGATTGATGCACACCACTGATAACGTGACTTCATATAATGCATTCACAATAGATTTTCATATTACCGCAGAATGCACAAAGGAATGTGTTATTGTCTTTAAATTAGCAGGGGAAAGATAGTCTAAAGCAAAGCAAACTGAGCCTGCGGTTTCTTGAAGTATTTGTGTCGCTTGTTCATTCTATCACCTGATCTCAACCTTGAAAATGTCGATAGGAAAGGCTTCTTTAAGAGCTTTCATGACGGAATGTTTTACATACTTGAGATTGCTCTTAATCTGTTTGATATAATGCTCGAAATAAATGATAACGTTGGTGCCATAGCTTGATTGGTGGAAGGTGGCTGTCCAGTTCATAATTTAAAATGGGAGGAAAGCATGACAGGACTGAGGCTTTGAGATGCTTTGGAAGCTTTACTCATTAAGTCACCCAAGTTCGAATCGGCATTCTCATGTTCTTTGTAACTTGGCATATTTGAGAAAAAGATTGGAAATCAAACCATGAAGTACAAGTATCAGAGGCCGAATTATGCTCCTGTTTTAAGAAGTACGCTTCCAGATATCGGTGATACCATTTTAGGAAATGTTTGCCATCAAGACTTCTGGTCATCTCTTGTGAATGAAGAAAAGACTCCATTAGCTAGAAAGATATTGGAAAGTGGCTTGGCTCAAGCAGGCGGACATCCCATTTCTGTAAAGTGCCCAAAATTAGTGTTGGAATGCATGAAAGCTTATCATCCCAACACTAGAGAAGTTCTTTCACCAAACAATGAAGCAATTATCTGTTTGGACCCTTCCTCCATTGCTATCATTTTTCGATTGCCAACTAGGATGCAATATGCCAGCATTAATCTAAGAACTGCCAAGGAATATTTTACTGCCAATCAAAATCAATGTTTAAATACTGTGGCGAGATTATGGTTCTTCCAACCAAGAAGAGGAAAGTCTCAACTAGGAAAATCCATTCACAGATCATCACTGAAAGAAGATGTGGCGAATATGGTAACTTTGTTGAGCAGGATTGTTGGTCTTCGGGATTCACACGAGTTCGAAGGTTGGATGTTTCTATTCATTAATATGGTCTGCGAAGGAAAAAAATACATTGATTGGGCTAAAATTATTAGCGACTCACTGCATAGACAGCTCATGGGACTTCGAGAAAATGACTACTTTTATATGACTTCATACCTTTTCTATGCTATTGCAAGTACCAAAAGTTGGCCAGGACTTAACCGACAGGGCATTTATGATGACACAACCATCATTTATAATCATCTTCCTCAAATTCAGTATGATAATAGCCTACACCATTTTAGAAGAGTGAATGATGCGTTCACCATGCTAATTGTAAGGGAAATTCAGGGGAACATTGGACTCAGGATTTCACCAGAAGCAGTGATGAAAGTACAAAAATATGGAAGTTTTTTTATACAATTTCCAAAGTTTACTTATATACGGCTAGCTGCCTATGATGGATGTCCGCTGATGTTACCTAGATTTGTTGATGATAAATTAGTCTTAATTGAAATGTGCAGGAAAATTAGTCAAATCAATAAACTTTGCAGGAACAGGAGGACAAATGAAATAGCTTTTCCTATCGGCATCGAATATTATAGTTGTGACACTGCATCAGATGCCAGGAACATTGAAAGATCTATTGCCACAATAAATTTGCATCCTTACACAATGTGTTTCCCTTATGACAGTAAAGGCTATGCAGTGAATGAATTAAAGTTAAATTCCAGTCTTGGTCACTTCCCGGCTCTAGAAGACTTTTGGGAGGATTGTGAAAATGACTTCGAAGTCAGGAAGAGAGATTGGATGCGGCTTACAGTACGACAAGTAATAGACTTCAAGTTGGACATTGATGTGATAGGCATAGATGATGATGAGGTTTCTTTGGTCGATCCTGACTATTATGAGAAAATTGAATTGCTAGAGCTCCCTCCTATTGATTGGTCAATTCCTGAATTGAAAAAGTTGAAGGAGAGGTCTTCCTATGTTCTTAAAAGAACAAGAGACTGGATCAGTAAAGTCAGAGCTGAAAAAGCAACTGGTAAATCTCAAAATAAAGAGAAGAGAAATAATATAGGGGAATCGTCTCAAATGGCAATAGAGGCAACTTCTAGTGAGATGACACAACAACTGGATACAGGTGCTCAAGATCGAGAAGAAGATCTAAATCAGCCAGATAAGTTTACAATCACAAGAAAAAGGACAAGAATGAAAGGTAGAATGAATCAAGAATGGAATGAATCTAGTGAAAAAGATCAAAAAACTCCTCAGATTGCTGAATCGCATGTCCCTGTTACATCCCCTCAGGATACAGTGATTCCTAATTTGGGTCTCCCTCCTCCTGATATGTCAATAATAGACATCACATAGCTAGATAACCCATTATCTAATTCAGAAGACTTAATGATGATTGCTGAAAATGTAACAGGTGATGTACAAGCTTCAAAAATTACACATTCGTGGTTCCAGGATAGTCTTCAGAAGAGGAAGAAAGTTGTACAGATGGTTCCACCTCCATTTGATATGATCTCTAGCATTCTTCAGAAGCCTCCTAAGGCAAAAAAGACCAAGGTGATGTCCAGGTTAGCTATTGATAAAACTTCAGGCAATTTGTGTGTGGAAGTAGCCAAGCCTATAGTTGAAAAGAATGTTGATGAAGCATCTGAATCAGATTTCATTCTAGAAAAGGTTGACCTTGGTCCTTCTAATGTGGAAAGAGAGTTTCAAAATTTTGAACTGATTGCCACTCAGATGTTGCAAAGGGCGAAGAAAGAGAAAAGAGCCAAAGAGCAACTCAAAGAACAAGTTCAGGTGATGACAGCTTATATTAATTCAATCAGCAACCCTTCTAATACCCAAGTCGTGGTCACTCCACCAGTTCTAATAGGTCTTGATGGTATTTTAGATCATACTATTGTTCAAAGAATCGGCCAACAAAAATCACATAGTATGATGATCGAGGCTTGGATAAACAGGATGATAAAAGATGCTTCAAAACTTATAACTGGAGTGAAAGAGATATATGGGAAAGCCATCACACAGATACAGGAAATTTCTGAGGAGCTGGAAAATAGCAAAGAAGATAAATCCAACTGGCAAAAGGTAGCTGATGAATTAAGAGAAATGGCCAAGCTGGATGTGAGCACCCTACTTCTTGAGAAAATTATTACTGATCCAAGTGATAATCAAATACGTGTCTGGAGTAAAAGTGTTGGTTGGAAGGTGATAAACATTAGTAAAGGGATCACTGAGTTCAAAAAGCTAATAGCTTCTTTGGAGCAACTAAAAATAAAGAGTACAGACAAATTAATCTCTACTATCACAGGTGGGGTGCCAGTAAGTGATCTTCAACATGTTGATTGTTGGTTTCTCCTTGATTCTTTCAGTTTTCAGATTCATTCAGAAATAGAGAACCGTGTATCAAATGCTGAAACTATGATGAAGCTTAGCCTGGTTGCAGTCACGCTGGGAGATTATAACATTTCAGCCTATCAACGAGAGTCAGAAGAAATTCAAGATAGATACTTAACAGCCAAACTTGGGATGGAAAACGTGTTCATTCCAAACTATGAATCCATGATGATTATCCTAGGTGCTTACAGGGCTTTTCAAAATAGATCAATTATGTCTAGGTAGATAGAGTTAGTAGCTAGAAGAATCAATGATTGTATATGTAAACATCTTTAAGAACTCTAGCTAAAGTTTTGTTTTTACAAGTTTCCTTGTATAGGTTAATTTTCTTGAGGTTAATTAACCTTCCAAAATTACGTATTTTGGAGGTGGTTATTAACCATGAAGAGGTAGTTATTAACCTCTATGTCTATATAAGGACACCTTTTGACTTTGTAAGGGGACTTTTTGGTTTGGAAAAACAAGGGAACACTATGCTGAAATTTTGATCTAGGGATAAATTTTGGAAAGTATGTACACTTTTTATCTCTGAATTGAAAAATCTCTATTGCTTTTCTTGGTGCAAGGAAATGAAATGAGATCTGCTTTGCGTTTCTTTTTTTAAAATCCAAATTGTTATACGTTGTAGTGGAAATTCTCATGGTGATATGCGAGTGTTTACGGATGATAATGAATGTGCTTAATAATACAAGTTGCTTTCAAGCGTAGTTCTTGAGCACCTCTGTTATCGATCTTGTTAACCACCGAAGGTTGTGAGGGCGTGTGGTGCATTTGTCTTCCATGACTTTCTCTTGAACTTTGAAGTTTTAGATTCTTTAATCAAAAAACCTTTCAAAAATTATATCATATAAGGGAGCTGCCCCTCTAAACGCAGAGGAAGGCCGCATATCAAGGGCCTATCCAACTGTTGTGAACGGTTTTCCACACACTCCGTTGGGCCAATTCTACTGTGACAAATCTATTTACCAACAATCTGTTTCCACTTAAAGTTAATAGTTGAACACAATCTCTACAATCACAATGCCTCCTCACATGCAAATATTGTAGTCATATAGTTTGGCTCTTTATATGATAATGTGTCTATATTTTGACTCTTACACCTCAAATTGATAGTTCTTCTAAACAAAGTAAACATATAAATACTTATATGTCTCCTACTATTAAAATCACTAACCCAATCTAATCAATATATCCCTGTGTATCCATCAATTTGTCCATATTATTTGTTCTGTGATAGAAAATCCAATAAGTAGGATTTAGTTACAAGAAAATATATGAAAACCCTTTTTAATTTAATTCTAATGCTCTAACTCTAATATATATATATATATAACAATTTTTTTTTATCATTTCATTTATATCTTAATGATTAATAAATTTAAAAAATAGAAATAAAATTTTTAATAAATTTATTTATAATTTTTTTTTAAAAAAATTGAATAAAAACATAACAAATTAACATAGCTAATGGTCATGATCTAATATCTTACCAATGATCTCATATCTTAACATGATGATGCACAATTATAGTATAAAGATATAAAATAAAAACTCAAAGAGTCAGAAGTACACAAAACATAGAATATATTATAAAATAAAATAAACTAAATAAATTTTATAAAATAAATGAAAAGTTTTTAGAAATCTTATAAATTATTGAATTTTTGAAATCTCCCATTCTTATTAACATATTCAAATTTTGTTATAAATAATTTACTTATTTAAAATCAATCTTATTTATCTTATTTCTATATTTTATAAATTTAAAATTTACATATATATATATATATATAATTTTTTGCTTATCTAAAATAGAAAATAATATATATTCTAATATTACAGACTCCAGCGATTACAAACAACAAAACAGTGTAAACATCCTAATAATAAAAAGGATGCAAAACGTCTGACACCTATCGGTACATGTCAGACAATGTACATGTCAGAGATGATGTACAAGGCATCCGGCCAGTGCAAATATGTTGCACCGTAGCTGGTGCCTAGACTAGCAGATTGCATGAAAGGGTGGAGCGAGTAGGAGACGGACTAAGAAAAGACATCGAGTATTAATATGTGGAGCATGGGAACTGTCGGTAAATACGAAGGATGACATAATACATCCCACCCGTGGTAAGATTGCGGATAGAGTAGATCATCATGGTGAGAAGATATCAAACTCGCTGGAAAATGCATTGAATAGGGTTGATGACAAAGCATGAAGGTCATAACCATTCTGTTCGCAATCAGAATGTATACAAATGTCGAATAGATGGGCAGAGATATGAATTCTATTAATTGTTGATATACAGTTAATATACGTTGGAAGAGTAGTATGGGGCATCAAACCATTACTACCACCCTCTCAGTACAGAACCATGTATTGACCATGCCTTCATAGTGATATTGGTCTTTGCGCTCAACTAAGGAAGTCAATATTATTATTTCCATCCTATCGATAGGGGAGAGATATTAAAGCAATATTAATAAGAAGAACATTAGGTTGGTTGATTTATCAATAAAGCAAGGACATAAGGGAGGAATATAAGAGGAAATATAATTAGAAGAGAATCTAACTTCAAATTTCCTTTATCCTCTACAAAGTTATCATTTACACAAGTTATCATATATATATATAACTCAAGAAATTAGATATTCTTGGTAATAAATATAATTTCAAGTATAGAACAAATACTAAGAGCCATTCATAAGACCATTAATTAGAAACTAAGAGCAATTTGAGGAACTTATAAAAAGGGTTCATTACAATTGGTATCAGAGCCTGATCTTGCCATCCTAAAAATATAGTAAATGACAAAAGGAGCAAAAATGAGTGAACAATTTTCTAATGAAATTAGAAATGTTATGGAATAGACAAATCAAACCTTAGTAGAACAAATAGAAATATCAAATCAAGCACTCCTTCAAGCATTGCAAAACATGGGAAATTCCATAAACAATCTAAGAAACAACAATGCTAGTGGAAAAGACATAAGTTCAAACCACTCAAAAAATAATGGAGCTTCATCATCTCGGGTGCCCAAACCCCCTTTCTTACCTCAGGAGGACCCCTCGATGGAAGGAGAGGGACGAACAACCAATAATGTCATTGAGAATGCAAGAGCTTATGCCAGTCTTGAACCAAAAATTAGAGAGCTAGTAACATTTAGAGAATTCTATGAAGCCAATAGGCAAGAAACTCCCAGGAGAGGAAGAAGATCACAAAATCAAGATCTTAAAAGAAAAGTAAATAAAGTAACACTTCCAAATTTTGATGGATCAAAAAAGACCACTACACGTGCTTGGCTACAAAAATTGAACACTTATCTTACCCTTAGCCTGATGATATAAGAGGATGCACTTCAATTTTTGATCCTTCACTTAGAAGGCACAACACATGATTGGTGGCATCATGACCTTGTCACTCAAGGACACCAAAATATTACTTCTTATGAAGAATTCTCTCAAAAAATCATTAAAAGGTTTGATAGAAAGCACCCTCAAGAAGACTTTAGAAAGCTGACTCAAATCAAGCAATAAGGATCAGTTAAAGGTTATATAACCGAATTCCAAAAACTCTCAGTTAGAGTTACAGGAGTAGATAATAATAGACTCACTTACTTGTTCGTGGAAGGATTAAAAGATTCACTAAGAGGGTTGGTTAGTGCTCTTAAACCCACATCTTTGGATGATGCCATTGAAATAGCTTTGAGATTAGAAATGTCATCATCAAGTTGTAGACCTTCAAACAACCATAGCAAACCATTCCATGATATGAGTGAAAAGCACAAGCAATAATTCCCAAAAAGAAAATGATTTCACTGTGGTGAGAACTTTGAAAAGGGTCAACTATGCCAAGATGAGAAAGCTCAAAAACAATGAGAAGATTTAAGAAGGAAGAATTTATGCTTCAAATACAAGGAATCATGGGAACCAAGACATAAATGTGGGAAGAAAAGTCAAGTTCATAGAATAGAGGAAATACTAGACCCAGAATTAGAAGGGACAACGCCGAAGAAGATGAGATATGATCAAGGGAACAGATGGAGCTTCGAGGAAGTTCAACCATAGTTAAAATTTGAAATTGTAAATTTTCTTAATTATTGTAATCATAAAAATGTAAAGTTGATTATTTGAAAAATGATTTAGGGATTTCAAGTAGCTTTCCTATGGAGTCTACAATCAAGGAAGGTCTATAAGACACCTTATTGTAGTACTAGTTAAGGAAAAGACTATATAGAAACCCTAATGTATATAACTTTCCTATGGGGTCTACAATTAAGGGAGGTCTGTCAAGACACCTTATTGTAGTATCAGTTAAGGGAAAGGCCATATTTAACTTTCCTATGGGGTTTGCAATTAAGGGAGGTCCGTTGAGACACCTTATTGTAGTATCAGTTAAGCAAAAGGTCATATTTAACTTTCCTATGGGGTCTACAATTAAGGGAGGTCTGTTAAGACACCTTATTGTAGTATCAGTTAACGGAAAGACCATATTTAACTTTCCTATGGAGTCTGCAATTAAGGAAGGTCTGTTAAGACACCTTATTGTAGTACTAGTTAAGGGAAAGACTATAAGGGCATCTATCCTTCCTATGGAGTCTACAATCATGGAAGAGCTACTATGATACCCTATTGCAATACTAGTTAAGGGGAAGATAGTAAGGGAATCCTACCACTTTCCTATGGAGTCTACAATCATGGGAGAACACCCTATTGTAGTACTAGTTAAGGGGAAGATAGTAAGGGCACCCTATCAACTTTCCTATGGAGTCTGTAATCAAAGGAGAGCAGTTAGGACACCCTATTGTACTGCTAAGTAAGGGAAAGATAGTAATGACTCCTTTCCACAAGAACCTTTCTAGTCAACAAGAAATCCCCTAAGTAGACCACCTCGTGTGGATGCCTAACACCTACCACCGAGGCCAAGGGGTCCAAAGTTCCGCTCTTGGGCTTAACAGGGAATTAGCTTGGATTAACTTATTATCATTCAAATTTCTTTGAAGTTTATATATATATATATGCATGTATTGATGCTTATTTTGTGGTTGCAAGGTTTATAAGCCTATTGAAGAAGTATAGTCATTGTGCATTATTAATTTTAGGATCTAATCAAGGTTATGTATGATGTGTCTACATCATGTCTACTTCGTATCTTCATGCATCAATGTGTATGCCTCGTGTTTTCCTTGTGTCTTCATACATTCATATATATACTTTGCATTCAAATGCATACTACATGTGTGGCTCTTTATAGAATAGAATAAAGTAAACTTATAAGTAAAAATTTGAATAGGATCTAGTAGTCAATTTCGTTATATAAGGTGAAACAAATATGAAAATGTTTATTGCTTGAGGACAAGAAAATTCCAAAGGGGCGGAATTGTCATGAGCCCAAATTTTAAGATATATGAATATTTGAAATGATAAAAATTAAGAATAATAATAAATATTATAATTACAAATCAATGCAAATTATAATACATTTGAATATATATAATATTAATTTATTAATAAACCAATCAATATAATATTATAAATATTAAGGATACAAGAATCAATATAAATGATAAATATAATATTATATATGTTATAATAACATATAATATTATATAGCATATTTAAATATATATAAGAACCATAATATTTAAATAACATATAAATAATAATAACAACATATGAAATAATATATATTAACATAACCATAACTAATTGTTCAATGAGTGTCTATAGGATGCAACTATTGACCACCCTCCAATCAACATATATATGGAGTTATCAATGGACACGGAGGGGGGTAGACTAGTAGATTGCATGAAAGGGTGGAGCGAGCAGGAGACAGATTAAGAAAAGACATCGAGTCATATTAATACGTGGAACAAGGGAAGTGTCGGTAAATACAAAGGATGACATAATACATCCCACTCATGGTAAGATTGCGAATAGAGTAGATCACCATAGTGAGAAGATATCAAACTCGCTGGAAAATGCATTGAATAGGGTCGGTGACAAAGCACGAAGGTCGTAACTATTTTGTTCGCAATCAGAACTTATACAAATGTCAGATAGATGGGAAGAGATACAGATTCTATTAATTGTTGATATAAAGTTAATATACGTTGGAAGAGTGGTATGGGGCATCAAACCATTACTGCCACCCTCTCAGTGCAAAACCATGTATTGACCATGCCTTGATATTGATATTGGTCTTTGCACTCAAGGAAGGAAGTCAATATTATTATTTCCATCCTACCAATAGGGGAGAGATATTAAAGCAATATTAATAAGAAGAACATTTAATTTCAAGTATAGAACAAATACTGAGAGCCATTCATAAGACCTTTAATTAGAAACTAAGATCAATTTGAGGAACTTATAAAAAGGGTTCATTACACAATATACATGTGCCTAGGCATGAACAGCTCATCCAAATCATAGTTGCTGCCAAGACCTATAGAGCAAAAATGGAAAAGGGGAAGAAGTTGAAGTGATTCACATTTTGCTTCCTTTTTTGTTTTATTGTGTAATTATTGTAATATGACAAATTCGTGCCTTGACATTTGTCATTTTTGAGAAGATGAACTAATTAAACTTCCATTGTAATGATCATCTTGAAATTGTATATGTATGAGATTGAAAGATTAACAAAAGGTTGCCAAATTTTTGGTGTGAAGTACTTTATGTTGTAGAGACAATTGAATGGTATTTTATATCAATTATTTTATGTTCCATTTCTATTATATTTATTCTTGTGTTTTTTATTTTGTTTAAATTGAAGCAAGGAAAGAATAGAGTTTCACATCCTTATTTTGAAGCAACGAATGAATGTGATAGGTAGTGTCATTATTTCTTCAAAGAGAAATGCCTTCAACATTTTGTGTTTGTTAATTATAGTTTAGATTCAAATTAACTTAGTTTAGTACTAGCTATTACTTTATTAAGCTTTGTGAGCTCATAGGACATGTGGATTCATAAACTGAATTAGAGCTTTAGAAATTTTAGTCGCCTAAGTTAGATCCTATTTAGGTCTGGCTTGGTTCTACCTCTTCTATTCTCAGGTCAAGAACACACCTCAAATTAGTTTTACGAGAAAAACATAATTCATCACAAATCTATTCTAGGGATTTGTACCTACCAATTTAGAGAAAAGCCAATTCATCCATAGGTGGCTTTTCAATTGTTTGTAATCAGATATTGTTCCAAGTTTGGGCAATTAAGAGTTATAATTAAAAAGAATAAATTTGTTTACCAACACAAAGTTAATGTGACATAATCTTCTACATTATAACCAATTTTTGTCAACTTTAGCTACTAAACATGTTATTTTAGTGGAGTTTAACTAAAATACATTACCTCCGGTTCTTGTGCTAGTACTTAGTAGTTTTCCTTCTTTGTTCTTGATGATGCATGTGTCATTACCAAACTACAATTGGTAACCTTTGTCCATAAGTTGTCCAACACTTTAAAAGTTATATTTCAGTCCATCAACAAAATAAACATCATCAATATTTGTTTCACCATCTAGTGAGATAGATCCAATTCCTATAATGTGATAGATTGCATTGTTCCCTACTCTAACAATTCCTCCATCATGGCCTCTAAATTTGAAAAAATTTCTCATATCACCAGTCATGTTATGTGACAACCACTATCAATGATCCAATATTTCCTTTTAACTTGTGAAATTAGTACACTTTCTTCTGTGATCTCTCTATCAAGACCATCCTCCTTTATAGCTAGAAATCCTAATTCATGTTCACTTTTTTTTCATCAAATTATTCTTATTCTTCTTCTTCATTAGTATATAAATAATTTCTAGGTCTTTGAGATTTGAATCTTCCCTTATACTTTCTTTCTCTTTTAGGACACTTAGATGCACAATGACCATATTCATTACATTCCAACATTTAAAGATATCATTACCATCTTTTTCTCTTTCCACAAGAAGAACCACTCCTTCTTGGATCTTTTCCTCAATAGACTTGCTACTACTAGCAATGTCTCCTTGCACTTTTGTGTTCCTTGCTAGACTAGGTTTAATAATAAATGCACTGAATGCTATCTCAACTTTTGGTAATTCTCCATATTATTTTGGATAAAATTCTTCAGCTTCCAATCTACCAAATAATGTTTATTTGGTGAAATTGGTAGTACAGGGTATCATCACCTGAATTTTCTATGTTATTGTCTTGAAAGGTGGTGTCAAACTTTTCAAGATCTTACATATTACCTCATCGTCAGATTTCTTTCCACCAAGAGATGTGATTCCTGCAACAATCTCAGATATTCTACCAATATAACTTCTTACATATTCATCTTCCATCATTCTAGCATCTTGGAATGCAAAATATAAATTTTGTAATCTAACTCTCTTTGCATGTGTATCACCCTAATAATTAGCCTCTAAATTTTTCCAAATTTCATTAGATGTTTTGAGTTGTTTTACCTAACTATACTCACTTTTAGGTAGAGTTGACAATATTGCCTCTCTTGCCATTATGTTGCACATAAATACCTCTCTTTGTTCCTTGGTACAACTTTCAAGATTGTTTTCTTCCACAATGTTTTAGGTTCCTTGGTTACAAACCAATATCCTAGACCCATGCACAAGACATGAGTCTTAATTTTAACCTTCTAGATGTCGTAGTTTGTGTCATCGAATCTCATACTTTCTTTTCTAAACATGTTTTCCATGGATCTCCCAAAGTTGTTAAAAAAATTCTTCAAGGACCTGAGGCTCTGGTACCAATTTTTAGAAACAATAGTCCACCAATATAACTGAGAGGGGGGGTGAATTAGTTATATGATAGTTTAAAACATTTATCCTCTTAAACAATCTTGACCATCAACCAAAGTAAATAGTAACCATAAAGAGATGCACATAAGTAATTACACCAGATATGTTGGCTAGGGAAACCCTTGATCAGATGGAAAACCTTGGTGGGAATGATGCCCACAAAAAATGATGTACTAATATGAATATTCCCTGTTAGAGGATGGACCCTATTTAGAGTCTATTACAACGTTTAGTAAAAATATCCCCTATTAGGAGACTTTGAATCCTTGTTAGGAGTTGTGGAAAGCCACTAAACCCACTGTCCAAATAGCTTTAGGATCAAATCAATGAACCCACTGTCCAAATAGCTTCAGGATCAAATCAATGAACCCACTGTCCAATTGACCTGGGTACTATTCCTTTCAGAATAATAGATGTGTAAAAACCGTTCACATCTTCCTTTGTCTAGTATGTCAAACTCCTTCACCTTCAGATCATGCAATTAGATCTAGAACTCTGAACTCAGTAACAATAACCCTTAAGGTCACTTATACACATAGGTAGCTTAGTCTACTTTTGTATCACTTTTCTACTCAATCTTTTGCAAGTCTTCTCTCCTATCCATTTTTAAAACATGGGAAACATCTTTTCTTTATACCATGCTCAATAATAAATCCTTGAGCTAGCTTTCCACATGTTAATTAAATGAAATACACATTTAATTAATGTTGTCTGCTCATAGTTATACACAAAATTTCAAATGTGCAACTTCCATACATGTGCACTCTCTAATGTCATCAATGGTCAATATACTATCTCCATTTGACTGTGCAACCCTTTACTAGAATTGTAATGAACTATAGCACTCATACAATAGGAACTAATTTCCTAATACTTTGTTTCTATATGGTTCTCTGTAAATCAACCATATCTTCCATACAGTATTGATTCAAGTTTTGTGCACTTGCCCATGTAAAAAATACACACTATAGTATGCACTAGTAATTGCACATCATCAAATAAGTAATATAATGTTCTCAATACAAAAATCATAGTTTGCTACTTTGTCAGTCTTTTAGAAACTTATTACTATGTTGTTATCAATGACAAACATAGTTATAAATACATCATATCAATGTTATACAATGCTCTACCATAGCATCAGCATTCATGCTAATAAAAACTTGAGTGTGTAAAACATCATGGGGATGTTGATGTAGTTGTCTACCATTGGATAGTCATATCTTGGTTTTGTTACTAATTTGTTGGATGATGTTGCATAGGCATGCTAGTGTATTTTTTATTTATGTACCAACTTTTTGTTCTTAAGGTACCCAAGATGAAATGAAGATTGGATTAATCTAGCTAACTATCACATTTTCTAAAGAGATGCAAATTAAATATTATGATTGAGAATCCTAAATAAAAAGTGTCATATTACAACCACCACTAGCTCAGTTGTGGTAATATGAATATTGTATCACATTGAGGATTATGACCAAAAATATTGTATCAATTCTCTATGGATAAAGTTGTTGTAGGATTCTAGTAACAAGTCATGGGATGTGTCAATGGAAATTTTGCAATAGAATGCATGGTGATTGTATTGGAAGATATGTGTCAATGGGGATCAGGGCATCATGATGTTAGAGTAGAGTGGCAAGTGTACTTGGTACTGGTGTGGCAGGTTGCATAGAGTGAATGCATGGCTAGGCTATTGAAGTGTAGTGCATGGTGAGTGATGGCCATAAATATATGAGTAATGAACATATGAAAGGAAGCATGATTAAGGGATAAATAGAACATTTGTTTAGTTTTTCAAGAGGCCAAGTAAGTGTACGATTGAAACCATGTGAAGCTCACCAGATTAGTCATAGTAGGAGGTAAAGATGAGTGATGTTAGCCAAGAAGGATGGGTGAGGCAAGGATGGAAGGAAAAGCATATTCAATGTACATCCAGTGAACTAGTGTATCAACCTAAGCTCCAAGCACTAGTTCATGAGTAGGGTGAGTTGAGTCATATAGGGCTAGTGCAAGAACTATCTAGGGGTCAAGGAGTTAGGGTGGAAGAAACTCCTTTGTTAGCATCAACAATGTTTTCAAGGAGTGTAGTGTAGAAGGCTTTGCACGTGGAACTAGGTGATGATCCAATGATGTAGGCCGAGAATAGTCCTCATGGGGTGAAAAAAAGCATGTTAGGAGTAGTGATGAAGATAGGGGAGATGGAATCTTCAGGGAAGAATCTAGGAAAATCTTAGAGAGTGGTAAAGGATGTCAGTATGGGTGAGGTGAAAAACATAGCAAGTCAAATGATTAGCCTCAGAATCCTAGGACAAAGGTCAATGAAAGAGGAGATGGATGTATTGGGTGTAGTAGAGCCATAGCCAGAGGTAGAGGGTAGAGCACAAGAAACAAGAGAAGTGGAAGATTTATGAAAAATGTTGGCTGTAGAGAGATTCCATGTAGAAAATGGAGAACGAGAAGTCACATTTTTGTTGGGTTTGATGGACTAAGTTTATTAGGATGGAGTGCAAATAAAAGTGAGATAGCTCCAAGTGATGGTGAACATAGAATGGGCATGAGTGTGATTGTTGGAAGTTGAGTTATAGGTGGCACAATCATGACTGGAGGGGAATGATGAAGGGATCTGGGTTGAGCGAGCATGAGAATAGATGTTAAAGGAGTCACTAAGGATGGCACAAGAAAGTTTGTAAAGCACACAAAATGAACTAGTATTACTGCACGTGTAGTCAAAGTCTTTTAGGGATGTGGTGTCAATAACAAGTACTATGTAATTATAGCTACAGGAGTGGTTAGCAACTAGCGAGTCAAAGGTGAGATAGTTGCAGCAATGGCTGGGTGAGACAAAAGTAGATGTGGAGCATTGGAAAATGGTGACCGAAGAGATGCAATGAGAGTAGGACATAGTTCAATGAGCAATCACTGCATCCAGTATGAATAAGTTGGTGGATAATGTTTTCATGGATATGAAAAGGACTACAAAAGTACACTGAGAAGATTCCTATTATATGGGACTATATTATTAGTTTATCCACTTAGACTGGCAATGGGAATCCTAGTTCATGGATAGATAATTTATGCAACTATTGAACATAGAACTATGCAGTGGGATGTTTTTGATACCAATGGATGTTGTTTGGTTTTAAGGGGGATCTATGCTAGGGGCCTCATCTACTAGGACTAGGCCAAGGGAAATACCCTTAGCCAAAAATCTTAACCTACCACCTCCATAAAGGAGGCCAGAATAAGTGATTCACTAGATGTTTCTTTGAATGTAATATTGCTTTGAATGTAAGATTTCTTTTTCTATCATAATGGAATACAAAAGTGTTTTGTTTGTATGGCAAGCAAAAAGGGCGGTTGGTATGCATTTCATTTTTATGAATAATGTTATTGAAACAATCTGTTGTCTATTGACATTTCTATTTTTTGATATTTTGTTGACATGTTTTGGATGTTTTTGGTATGTTTTTGGTGGGCATATATAATGGGTTTTGCACACGTAGGTGTTTAAACACTCCTTATATATGCCCATGGGCAAGGATTTAACTATAAATGCTAATCCCTACCAATGTCATTGACAGTTCTTTTGAGAATTTTAATAATGTTCTTTATTGATAGCCTCTACTTGGCCATTGCCTTAGGGGTAGTAAATTGATGATGAATGGTGGATGATGTGAAATTTTTCACATAGCTCATCAACTATTTGGTTTTTGAAGTACAAGGCATTATTTGTTAACATGGTGTGAGGTATGTTGAACCAAAAAATGATATGGTTCAAGATAAATGAGGACATTTGTTTGTTGGTAGAGTCTATGAGTGGTGCTACTTTGACCCATTTGGTAAAGTATTCAGCTATTGTAATAATACATTTGTGTCTACTGGAGGAAGGTGGGTGAACTGCACCAATAAATTCAAAACCCCACTAATAAAAGGGTCATGGTGTGGCTAATGCATTGAGCTCTTAGGCTAGAGCATGAATGAATTTTTTAAGGATCTGACACTTCTTACCAGTCTTGACATAGTTGATAGAATTATTTTCCATTGTGTGCCAGAAATACCCCATTCTGATGAGTTTTTTGGCTAGGGTGAAACCATTGGAATGTGATCCACAAATACTACTGTGAACCTCATGTAAAGCATTCTTAGACTCATCAATTTATAGACATATAAATAAAGTTTCATCGAGACCTTTCCTATACAATGTATCAGCCACCAATGTGTAATGCGAAGTTTGTTGGATAAAGTTTCATTTTTAGTTTTGGAATAAGTTAGAAGGCATAATGTTATTGCATAAGAAGGAAAAAATGGAATCATACCAATGGGAGTCAGGAGTTCTAAAAGGAAAGCAATGTGGGATTCTAGTTGAGTAAATCTAGGTTGAACCACCTCCTCTACTTAGAACACATATTTTTCTTGTCGACCTGCTAACTGGAGTAGAGAGTCCAAAGTAGCCATAGCATCAGCCACCCTAATATTTTCTTTAGGAATAGGCTCAAATATGATCTAAACAAAGCATATCTTGAGAGTATCAACCAAGTGTTTATTGTTAGATTGTGGTGACTGATCAGGAAAGTACTATACATGCTTCATAAATTCTTTGGGACAAAACAAAATAATTGGGCCCTATTTAATCAAGATTTTGGGCTGACATGTAATTATTAATTATAACCCTAAAGCAGTAAAAATACTTGTATAAAAAGAGCTTAGGGTTAGAGATTGTTTCATAGTTGTGATGTGAAATTGGTTCTTGCAGTGGTATTGAGCTGTAACAGATTACAGATTGTAATCAAGTTATAATCACTGGATCATAATAATATCAGACTTGTTGTTTGGTGGACATAGCCTAGGGATTGGGTGAACCACGTTAATTCTTGGTGTCTTGTGTTCTTTTCTATGTGATCTATTATTTTCTATTATTGGATATATTTGCATGTAATTGTTAATTCTATCCATGGTTTAATCCTAACAAATCGTATTAGAGACTAGTTGTTTTTTAGTTATCCTCTATAGGAAAGTCTCACAGTTGAGTGGGAGTCTCATAGTTGAGTGGGAGTAATGGAAAATGAGAGTAATTTGAGGGTTGATAGGTTTAATGGGAAGAACTTCTAGTTATAGAAGATGCAAATGGAAGACTATCTGTATCATAAGGATTTATGGAAGCCATTGGAAGGCAAAGCCAAGAATTAGGGATCTATGTCAAATGAAAAATGGGATCTTTTAGATAGAATGGCACTTGGAAGCATTTGATTATGCTTGGCACCATCAGTGGCATTTAATATTACAAAAGTGAAGACAACAGAAGAATTGATGCCAACCCTAGTGAAACTATATGAAAAGCCCTCTACTTCAAACAAGGTATTTCTCATGAAGTGTTTATTTAATATGAAAATAGTAGAAGGTGGATAAATTGTAGATCATTTAAATGAGTGTAATACTATTACTAATCAGTTATCTTTTGTGGGTATCAATTTTGAGGACTTGATTTTGTGTTCTTTGCTTGAAAGCTTGAATGGCTTGGTAATGGCTATGAGTAATTATGTTCCTGGATCTAGTACCCTAAAACATAATGATGTGATCAGTATTGTTTTCAGTGAGGAAACTTGTAGGAAAACCTCAAGTGGATCTACATCAGGAAGTTCTTTGAATGCACAAATAAGGATAGAATGACTGAGAGGAAGTAATTCTAGAAATCATGGAAAATCAAGAGGAAATTCAAAGGGGAGGAGGTCTCAATTGAGAGGACCAAATGACTATTGGTACTATGGGAAACAAGGGCATAAAAAGAAATATTGTTGGAATTGAAAAAAAAATAGAGATAAATCAAATGGAGACAAGGAGGCAAATGTTGTAAGTAACAAATCTAAAGAGGATGCTTTGCTTCTGTCTTTAGAAAGTGTTGATGATTCATGGGTTTTAGATTCTAGTGCTTCATTTCATGCTACACCTCATAGAGGTTATTTCATTGATTATGTCCAAGGGGATTTTGGGCTTGTTTATTTGGAGAATAATGAACCCTACCAGATTGTTGGAAAGGGAAAAATTAAGATTAAGTTGGACAATGGGAATCATTGGCTACTACATGAGGTAAGACATGTTTTAAGGCTGAGTAGGAATTTAATTTTAGCAGGGCAACTTAGTAGTGAGGGTTGTGTAGTTACTTTTAATGATAAAAATTGGAAGGTTTCAAAAGGTTCCCTTGTAGTAGAAAAAGGTGTGAAAGTAGGCACCTTATATCTTTGTACAAGTCATATTGTTCCTTCTACTGCAATTGTTTCATAGAAAAATGAACATTCAAGAATAGTTGTTGCAGTTGAGTAGGGGGAACAAATAGTTGTTGTAAATTCTAATACAACGCTATGGCACAATAGACTTGGGCACATGAGTGAGAAAGGTATGAAAGTACTTCATTCAAAGAAATTTTTACCAGGTCTAAAATGTGTTAATATGGATTTTTATGAAAGTTGCTTGTATGGAAAACAAAGGAGACTAAGTTTTGTGAAGAGTAGGAAGGAAAACAAAAAGGAAAAATCAGAGCTTGTGCATACAGATGTATGGGAACTGACTCAAGTATCTTCCCTTGGTGGCTCTAATTATTATGTTACATTTATTGATGATGCAACTAAAAAAGTATGGGTTTATTTTCTTAGACAGAAATCTAATGTATTTCAAAATTTTTAAAAATGGAAATGCTTGGTTGAAAATGAGACTGGTAAGAACTTAAAATGTCTTAGATCTAGTAATGGTGGTGACTATTGCAGTGTGAATTTGAAGATTATTGCTCCACTAATGGTATTCATAGAAAAAAAAACTATTCCACAGACTCTACATCAAAATGGAGTGGTTGAACGCATGAACAGGACTATAATGGGGCATGCAAGGAGCATGAGGTTGCATGATGGGTTGCCCTTACACATGTGAGCAAAGGCTATCAATACTATTGCATATTTGATTAATAGAGGTCCCTCTACTCCTTTGAGTTATGGCATTCTAGAGGAAGCATGCACTTGTAAGAAGGAGAGTTATTCTTTTCTCAAAACCTTTTGTTTTGAAGCATTTGCTCACATAGATTCTGAAAATAGAACCAACTGGAAGCTAAGTCAAAGAAATGTGTATTTTTTGGATATGGAATTAATGAATTTAGTTATAGGCTTTGGGATTTTGAAAATCATAAAATTTTAAGAAGTAGGGATGTCATATTCAATGAGAAAGTGTTGTACAAAGATGTGTTATAGCAACATGAGAAGAAAGAAGATGATTATGTAGTGTTGGATGATACTCCAAAAGATAATATTTCAGCCATTCCTCATGATGTGCAACAACTAAAACAACAAATACCACACAAACCGTTGAATGTTAGATGGTCAACAAAGAAAATTAGACCTCCAAAAAGATTCTCTCCGTCTTTATATTCAATTTTACTTATTGATGCTAGTGAACTTGAAAGTTATGATGAAGTTGTATAGGTGGATACTAAGATTCAGTGCAAGTTTGGAATAAAAGATGAAATGGACTCTTTGTTGAAGAATAAGACATGTGATTTGTGCATGTTGCCTATAGGTAAAAGAGCTTTATAGAATAAGTGGGTTTATAGGTTGAAAGAAGAGGAAGGAGGTAACAAAAGATTTAATGCCAAGCTAGTTGTGAAAGGATTTGCACAAAAAAAGGGCATTGATTTTGATGAGATATTTTCTCTTGTTGTTAAGATGACTTCTATCCATACTATTTTAAGTCTTATGGCTACTAAAGATTTTCATTTAGAGTAGCTTGATATCAAAATAGCCTTCCTTCATGATGATTTGGATAAAGAGATATATATATGGCTCAACCACAAGGATTTGAGGTCAAAGGTGAGGAGAGCTTAGCGTGCAAATTGAAGAAAAGTTTATATGGCTTGAAGCAAGCACCTTGGCAATGGTATCTGATATTTGAAAATTTTATGCATGAGCATGGCTATAGCAGGTGCCATTTAGATCATTGTGTTTATTTTAAGGGGTTGGATGTTGATAGCTACATTATTTTATGTTTATATGTTGATGATATGCGTTTAGCTCTCTCTAATATGGATCATATAAAGGGGCTGAAATGCTAGTTACCACATGCTTTTTCTATGAAGTATTTTTGGGCATCAAAAAAAATCCTTGGTATGAAGATTTGTAGAGATAGGAAGAACATTAAATTACCACTATCTCAGGCTGATTATGTTGAGAAGGTGTTGCAATGTTTCTCTATGGAGAATGCTAAAGCTGTCTACACACCTTTGCTTAGTCATTTGAAGTCGGATAAGGAGATGTGTCCCAAGATACAAGAAAAGGAGGATAAGATGTCCAAGGTACCTATGCTTCAGTTGTAGTAAGTTTGATGTATGCTATGGTATGTACCAGGCCAGATATTACACGTGGAGTGGGAGTTGTCAGTAGCTATATGAGTCACCTATGAATTGATCATTGGAATGTAGTTAAATGGATTCTCAAATCTCTGGTTGGAACATCCAATAAGTGTCTACACTTTGAGGGCTCTATTACTAATTTATAGGACTATGTTGACTCAGATTTGGCAGGGGATATTGATACCAGGCAGAGTACTACAGGTTTTGTCTTTAATGTTGGTGGGGTAGTTGTGAGCTGGGTTTCTAGATTATAGAAGGTTAATGCTTTATCTACTATAGAGGTAGAGTATGTAGCTACTACAGAGGCAGCCAAGGAGATGATATGGCTTTAGTTCTTCTTAGAAGAATTGGGACCCCCTTAGAGGGATAATTATTTGTTTACAGTTAGTCAGAGTGCTATTCATCTTGCAAAGAATTCAGCTCTGCATTCAAAGACCAAACACTTATAGTTGCAATACCATTTCATTCAATTAGTTTTGGAGGATGGATAGTTAAAGCTAGAGAAGATACATACAAATGACAATCTAGTAGATATGTTGACAAAGGTAGTAACAAGGGAGAAGCTGAACTCCTCTTCAAGTTTGGTTGGTCTTCTAGACTGAACATGAATAAAAGAATAGCCAAGTCCAGGGTGGTTTGATCTAGTGGGAGCCTGATGGAGTAGTGACATAACAACAAGATCAATCTACAAGTGGGAGATTGTTTTTTAGTGTGGAGCCTAATCAGTCCCCAAGTGTGAGATTGTTAGATTGTGGTGACTAATCTAGAAAGTACTGTACATACTTCATAAATTCTTTGGGGCAAAAAAAATAAAATTGGGCCCTATTTTATTAAAATTTTGGGCTGACATGTAATTTTTAATTATAACCCTAAAGCGGTAAAAATATTTTTATAAAAAGAGCTTGGGGTTAGGGATTGTTTCATAATTGTGATGCAAAATTGGTTTTTGCGACAGTATTGAGCTGTAAGGGATTATAGATTGTAATCAAGTTATAATCACTATATCGTAATAATATCAGACTTGTTGTTTGGTGGACATAGCCCATGGATTGGGTGAACCATGTTAAATCTTGGTTTCTTATGTTCTTTTATATGTGATCTATTATTTTCTATTATTGGATATATTTGCATGTGATTGTTATTTTTGTTTGTGGTTTAATCCTAACATTTATAATGTAGCAATTTTTCATCCTTGGTTTGATATGTGGCATTCATCTAATTGATGACTAGTTGGGAATTTCCATAGGCCTCTATTGCTACCAATTTCCATTCTAAGGTTAATATAAGACCAAATATTAAAGCTTCATAATTTTCCATATTATTTGAGCATGGGAATAGCAATTTGTATGACTTTGGTATGGGAACACCTAGAGGCGTGATGAATAGAATGTTGGCACTTGAGCCATGATGTTTGTATGACCTGTCAAACTAGAACTTCCATGTAACTGGCTCTGTCTAAAGGATATGTGTATCTAAAAAATCAGCCAGGATGGGATTAGATCTTTCTTGAGATGCATCCACTAATTGGTATGCAATTTATTGTCCCTTAAGGGCTTTTCTATTAATATGTTTAATGTCAAACTCACTTAGGATCATTACCCATTTAGTTAGCCTTCCTATTAACATTGTTTTACTCAAAAGATACTTGAGTGGATCTATCTTAGCTGTGAGTTTTATCTTTTGAGTCAAGAGATAGTGGTGTAATTTTTGGGAAGAAAAAACTATTGCCAAATAAGCTTTTTTAATGAAAGTGTATTTTAACTCATAGTTGACCAAGGTTCAACTAATATAGTAGATGGCTCGCTCCTTGCTTTGGTCATTCTTTTGTACCAAGAGGGCTCCTATTGATTTTTCCATTAGAGATATGTATAACAATAAGGATTTGTGTGGCATAGGAGGCACCAAAATAGGTGGATTCATTAGGTAGTTCTTGAGAAGTTCAAAGGTTGCTTGACATTGATTGCCCCACTTTAAAACTATATTTTTGTGAAGAAGATTGGTAAAAGGCACACACTTCTCGGCTAGCTAAGATATGAATTTGTGAACTAACTAAAGTCTCCCCTGGAAGGATCATAGATGGCTTAGGTTCTTGGGAGGTTGCATGTTAACAATAGATAGGACCTTTTCAAGAGCAACTTCTATCCCTTTTGTAGAGACAATCTAACCTAGGAACTTTCCAGATTATATGCCAAAAGCACATTTCTTAGGATTTTGTCCAACTATGAAGGATTTTAGGAATGTGAATATCTTATCTAAAAATGGTAGATTGTCTTCACGAGTATGATATTTTTCCAAAAGGTCATCTACATAATCCTCTATAAATGTATGCACCATGTCATGGAATATGGTAGTCATATTTTGTTGACAGGTAGCTCCTACATTTTTAAGGCTGAAGGGCATGACATTCCAAAAAAATGTTCCCCATGCATAAGTGAACACTATCTTCTCTTGATCCTTAGGTGCTATTATAATTTGGTTATAGCCTAAAAAAACATCCACGAGGGAAAACATATAATGTCCTATTGTTAAGTCTACGGTGGTATCAATGTTGGGTAATAGAAAATCATCTTTGGGACATGCTTTGTTGACATCCCAAAAGTCAATGTAGATATGTATTCTACCATCTTTCTTGGAAATGGTTACAATGTTTGAGATCCATGAAGCATAGGCCAATAGCCTAATGAATTTGGTGTGAAATAACTTTTCTAGCTCTATTTTGACCAACAATGCTATATGTGGATGCATTTTTCTTAGTTTCTATTTGACTGGGTTGGTATTTGGAGCAATGTTCAGATAATGAAGTATTAGATTAGGATCTAACCATAGGATTTTGTCATGTCCCCTTTTCAAATAATTAAAAATAATAATCTTTGCTAATGCAGGTAGGCCCAAAAAGGTGAAGTTTCAGCAAAGGGGGATAATCTTTGGAAGCGAATGGACTAAGAAATGAAAATTATTATTAAAATATGTTTCATTAACCCCTCTTGGACGTGATTTTGTCTTATGCCCTCTTTTAAGGGGTTTGCAGGCATTTTGGGCTCATTCCAGAACTTGATTTTTGCTCATTTCTTTGTTATTCTTCAAAGGCTGCCAAACCTGTGGAGAAGGAGACCCAAGAATGGGACTTTGTCAGTTTCCAAGGACACCCAAGAATGGGAGTTTGTAGGTTTTTAGGAAGGCTAAGGATGGGAGTTTGAAGCCATTCCATGTGCATGCTCATACAGAGTTTTCCTTTGTGCTGAACAGTGCAGATTTGTGGGTTTTCAGGTGTGTTTTTGTTATGAGTTTGGTGTTTTCAGTTGAGTATTTCATATCAGTTTGGGTTGCTGCTGTATTTCAGACTTTAAGATGTTAAAATAGATCTGAATATATGTATTGGGACTTGATTAAACTTCTGAGATAGATTATTAAGTTTTGTGGTGATTCCGGGCTATTTTGTGTTATTTTCAGGAGCCTGATGAGCATTGTTTTTGTCCTCCGTTTAGAAGCTATTGTGTGCATGTTATACAGATCTAGAAATTTCATTTTATAGGCTGTTATTCTGCTCAAATTTATGTAAAAATTTCCACTTTCAGATTTATTAATAATAGGTGAAGCTGTGAAGCTTTTGGCACTATTTCTGGCATACCCGATTTGGAGTTTCTTGAGAAATTTGGTGGATCGTTGTGATATTGGTTGTTTGATCTTAAAGATCTGATTAGAGGTTGGAAATATCATAAAAAACAAGTAAAGGGACATTTCAGTGGTATCAGAGCCATGATCTTGCCAGCCTGAGGGTTTGTAGATCTTGCATGTCAGTTTTGACAACTACCCAGATCTTGCATGTCAGTTTTGACAACTACCCAGATCTTGCATGTCATAATTTATGGTTGCATGTTGCTTCTAATCAGTTGCATGTCAAAATCTATGGTTGCATGCTACTTCTAATCATTTGCATGTCAGTTCTTGGTGAATTTGGTGGTTGCATGTTGCTTCTAATCAGTTGCATGTCAAATTCTATGGTTGCATGCTACTTCTAATCAATTGCATGTTAGTTCTTAGTGTTTGAAGAAGTTATAACCTATTGGGGTTACACTCTACTTTATCCAAAATGGATAGGTATAGTACAGAGTCTCATAGGACACGATCTTGGACAATTGATATCCAGAGTCAGAACAGTAGAAAGGATGGTTATTTAGACATTCAAGATAAACTTAAGAAAATAAGCCATGACATGTCTGAACAGTTGGTTGAGCACCACCGTATAATGAATGACATGTTGTCTGACCTAGCTAAGGTGGATAAGTTGACTGGATTTCTATTTGGCAGATTTTATCACAAGGTAGATGACACAATTACCAAGAACTTGGATGAGGATTTTGAGAAACTAGCTTATAGCCAGGCAAAGGTCTCAGATTCTACTCTGCCACAAGAGGTAGTGGGTTTAGATGATGATTATGAGGATGTTTTTTTGCATGATGGTGATATACCTGGTAGAGATGAGCAGACATTGAGCATTCATGACTTTGCTAAGAAAGAGTACCAGGCACAGTTAGATGCTTCATCACATGAGGTTGAGGTAGGTAGTACTCCACATGATTTTTCCAGCCAGCTGAAGGTGAACAAAGATAGTATTGTGACTTCATTATCTCATCATGACAGTATGCGAGATATGATAGAGGATCACATTCAGATGATTCAGTTACAGGGTAGACATAAGGGAGTTCAAGAAAAGTCTTCTTGTGTTGACTTACAAGCGATTAGAGAAGGAATGGGAACGATGAAGTTGAGTTATTTACATCTTCTATCAGATCGTGACCATCTTCTTAGCCTTGTCGGAGACTATTCAGATGCCTTGAGGAGGAAGGAGGAGGAAGTTGATAGGCTTTCTCATGAGCTTGAGGACACTCGAGCTTCTTTGTTGAATACTCCATTGGCATTACAAGACTGGGAGAGACATGGGGATAAGCATGGCATGGAATTAAGTCTGGTTTCATCTTGCACTCCTAATACTTAGCTTTTTGGGAATGGTAGATCATATGTGGACATTGATAATGTTGCGAGTTCATCTTGCATTCACATCCAGGATATAGGGATAATTTCAGACAGGTATGTGGAATTAGTTGGTATTGGTCATATTACTCAAGTGAGGATTTTTCTTGAGTTACCAGCTGATTATAGTTTACAGATATGGACTCAAGATTGTTATATTGGCATTTGGGATTTAGTTGACTAGAAATCTTTAACACTTTTTGGTAGCAGTGATTGTTTGGGTGCTATCATGGATTTGATTAGTAGATTGCACGATGTTGTCTTTTCTTGTGCCAGGAGCTTATTCAATGTTGGTATTAGTTTTTATACACTGGTGTTGGGCTTTGTTCATATATCCAGTCGACCATACTTGTTGGAATGTGTTGATGATATTTCATATTTGGCAATGTGTACAAATGAGTCCCAGGATCATATTGGCATTGATGACATCCAGGAGGATGCAGTGGGCAATTTTGAAGACTTAGTTTCCTTGGGTACAGAGGAGTTGGACAGAAGTGCTAATGTTTTTGATACTCTGTATGTTGATATGAGCTTTAGATTTGATTCATAGGATATGGATTGTAATACTCTAGAGACTAGTGACTTTGAGGATACTCCTTTAGACAGTGCATCAGAGGAGGTTTGTAGGAGACAGTCAAGCCAGTGCCATCACGTGTCTAATTAGTTGAGAGTTAGTGACCAAGAAATTGCTATCACTTGCCAGCATTTTGATGCTACTCGTCAATTGTTAGTAGTTTATGGATGGGGTTCTCCTACTAGTGATGAGAAGGAAGGCAGTTATCTTTCCTTGACAGAGATCCACTCTTTATGGGAGGCTATTTGGATTTTGAGATAGAATTATATGCAGTTGGTAGCCGACAGAGATTATCTTATGGAGTGGGGAAATACAGCATATGATGCATTGTTGGCCAAGGAAGATGAGGTGAGTGAGCTTACTGAGTAGCTTGAGGTGACTTCTGAGATTCTTGAGAGTACATAGTTGGCTTTCAAGGAGTCATAGTTTCATTTGGATAAGGTGACCATGGAGTTAGAGCGACTACAATCTTTACCTGATTTTATACAGTCACAAGCTGTGGTGTTTGGTGATCTAAGGATATCCATGGCCGAGATTGTCAGAGATAGTGGAGATGGGGATGCATCCATCCTTGATACTAACATTGGCATATCAGGTTAATTCCCACTAGAGTTAGGTTCAGTTGAGTTTGGTGTTGTAGCAGATTTTTGTATGCCTGACATGGTGGTGGCCTCTAGTACTGATGGCACGAAGACTAGAGATGTATCAAAGATCATGTGTGATGTTGGTGAGTTGGCAGTTGGCATGGTTCCCACTAGTAATACTACTCCATTGGTTATATCTTCGGAGGTAGTAGTTAGTTCCAACATGGTTAATGATCAATTGCAGTTAGTTTCATCTGGATTATAGTCTGAGCCACTGACTGAGATTGGCACATTCTATTAGATTACACTATGAGGTGCGCTCATCAATTTACCTTTGATGACCATGTTGATGAGATGATGATACAAAGATGTACTTTGGTTCCTAGTGCTTGTCATCAGTTATGGGACAGTTTGACACCTCGAGATGAGAGTTGTGATGGGCATGACATGGTGATAGTTTCTGCAGTTGACAGCTTGATAATACATGACTTAGAGTAGGATTTTGGGAGTGATGCTTCAGCAGTTGTTGTTACTGATTCTACTCCTTTGGCTAGGACATCTCCTAGCTTAGCTGGTAGTCAGTCACAATGGGCTATATCACTTTTTCATGGAAAATTTGGTTTGGGGTCCATTTCTTACTCTTTATCTTGTAATGTCTTTTCACCATCAGCAGTGCATGGGAGTTATGGTTATGAGATAGTGGCCGGTGATTTGCAGAGTTGTGTTGACTGTAGGAGTTGTACAGTGTGTGGATTCTCCATACTTGGTACAGTTTCATTCGAGAGCGTTCACCATTGTTGCAGAGTTAGATTGTACATTCCATATAGGCTAGTGGGATGCGTTGATGGTATTTACTATGTTGGTAGTTTGATTTGTCCACTTTACTTAGGTTTTGATGTTCTAAGAGTTTGTGTCTCATTGGTTTCTGACTGTGGTAGTGGTGATTTTGGAGTTTGGTTGAGCTCTAATTGTCAGTTTGATTATGGATTCCTCTTGGTCATATTGCAGAGGATATTGTAGGAGCCTGTGTTAATTGGCAGTAGTATAGTTCATAACTACATTTGGGATCCAGGTGGATTGATTGGTTTATTGTTCAGCCATTACTTGAGGACAAGCAATATTTGGGAGGGGAGGACTTGTCATGTCCCCTTTTCAAATAATTAAAAATAATAATCTTTGCTAATGCAGGTAGGCCCAAAAAGGTGAAGTTTCAGCAAAGGTGGATAATCTTTGGAGGCGAATGGACTAATAAATGAAAATTATTATTAAAATATGTTTCATTAACCCCTCTTGGACATGAGTTAGGGTTATTCCCTCTTTTAAGGGGTTTGGAGGCATTTTGGGCTCATTCCAGAACTTGATTTTTGCTCATTTCTTTGTTATTCTTCAGAGGCTGCCAAACCTGTGGAGAAGGAGACCCAAGAACAAGAGTTTGCAGGTTTCTAGGGAGACCCAAGAATGGGAGTTTGCAGGTTTCTAGGAAGGCTAAGGATGGGAGTTTGAAGCCATTCCATGTGCATGCTCATACCGAGTTTGCCTTTGTGCTGAACAGTGCAGATTTTTGGGTTTTCAGGTGTGTTTTTGGTATGAGTTTGGTGTTTTCAATTGAGTATTTCATATCAGTTTGGGTTGCTTCTGTATTTTAGACAGACTTTAAGATGTTAAAATAGAGCTGAATATATGTATTGGGACATGATTTAACTTCTGACATAGATTATTAAGTTTTGTGGTGATTCTGGGCTATTTTGTGCTATTTTCGGGAGCCCGATGAGCATTGTTTTTGTCCTCCATTTGGGAGCTATTATGTGAATGTTATACAAATATGGAAATGTCATTTTATAGGCTGTTATGATGCTCAAATTTCTATAAAAATTTCCACTTTCAGATTTATTAATAATAGGTGAAGCTGTGAAGCTTTTGGCACTATTTCTAGCATACCCGATTTGGGGTTTCTTGAGAAATTTGGTGGATCTTTGTTATATTGGTTGTTTGATCTTAAAGATCTGATTAGAGGTTGGAAATATCATACAAAACCAGTAAAGTTAAATTTCATATTTTAGCATAGGACCATGTAAAATTATAATTTCTATATTTGAAGAAGCAAATAAATTCACTTCTTTCTTCTAGAGTCAACAACTGTGCCAAGTGGTTGATTCTAGGTTCTTGCTCTATTCTTATATTGTCTTTCTCTTTAGGTTAAATTAGGATCAATGACCTCTCATCTGAATATTTTGGTAAAGAATAAATCATCTCATCTTTAGGTGCCAGAGTTATGTTTTAACCATCAGATGCATCACTTCTATTTGTTTATGTTTTTTTATTTAGACCTACCACAATGTGTTTTTGGTTGTTGGATGTGTGGAGTGTTAGACTTCCATTCATATGACTAATATAATTGATACCAAACCCATCCATAGGTGTTTATTTTGGTCTTATTTTTAGAGATGGTTCAACTATATTAAGCTATACGCAAATGTCACATTCAATTTCAAAGTTGGGCATAGAATGAGACTTAGTTGTATCCCAATCAATATGTTCAAGATGGATCAAGGATAATGACTCAGGATATGGATATGATTTGGCTTTTTTGAAGGACATGACCTTGTTTGGTAACTCATACATTATATCCATTAAGTCTATAATGTGTGCCTCTTCTAAGTTGTCTAGGAAAGTAGAGGTGTTGAACTGCTCATTGTCCGTGTGTTCAATTTCTACCATGAAGAAATCTTGAAATAGGGTTTAGTACTAGAAGTCTTCATTTTCTGTATCATTACTCTAAGGAGTGAAACTAGATTTTTTTTCTATATCTTCTTTTGAATTAGTCTATTGTGATTTGGCTTTGTGTGGTGAAAGGGAGTTTGAGCTAAAGGCAAACTCTTGTGCTATGATAGTGCTCCATGTAGGAATGTGAATTACATCACATTCTTTATCATGAGTAGATTCCTTAGATATTGAATCAAATTCCCACTTGATAGAGTCATCATCATCTTCATAATTGATAGCATCCATGAATGTTTCTTCTACCATATGTAGATCAAGGATAGATAAGTTTATATTCTTTATATGGAGTGTGTTATGATCTATAGTGTCCTTCTCTTTTGGTACCTAAACCAAAGTGGAGGAGGAGAAATCTCTATTTCTATATTTTGACTTATCAAGGTGTGAGCAGTAAAGATAAGGTGGAAAACCTTCATTTTATTGTACTCAATAACCCACTTTTTTTTTTAGTTTGTTGGGTCTAAACTATGTTGTTAGTGGTTCAACAATACCTTTTCCTTTTCCCAAAGGACCATCCCCCTGGTAACCTATTTTTTTCATCAAGTCATAACCTTTTCCAAAAGGGTTAGGGAATATACCAACATGTTGTATTCTCTCATCTTCTTCTTTAGTTGTGCCTATAGACATGCCATTTTCTCTTTAAAAGTGTCCATTGTAAGTGTTCTTTGTAGGTGGTTTGCCATTTCATTTCAGAGATGATGGTGGGTTAGATAATTAAACAAAATATTCACCTATACTCTTGTGTTGTAGTTTACATTTCCAGTCAAATTATTTTATTAACCATTCAATTTTATCATAATGTGTCTATATAGAGTCTCTTGATGATAGTGCGATGGAGTGGAAGAACTAGAATAACCTACTTCCTCTTTTCCCTTAGTCATTATGGATAAGAGGTCATTGTTTTGGCTATTGCAGCTTGAGGAATTCACTGATGTATACTGGCTGGCATTTCTTGTTGAGATGGGGACTTCTTCCATGTTATGAGGAACAAGGGAGTTATAGTTTTGTGTATAGTTTTTTGTCCCCGGGTATGGTTATCTCCTGGCCCATGTATAGAAATTTTAGACATTGGTGATAAGTGGAAGGGATTGCTTACATATTGTAGATCCATGACCTTCCTAATAAGATGTTGTAGGTCAGCTTGTGATAAGTGGAAGGGATTGCTTAGATATTGTAGATCCATGACCTTCCTAATAAGATGTTGTAGGTTAGCTTCAAGTCCAAGACTTGGTATACAGTTTCTTTTACCACTGGGCCAACCCTTATGGGTAAAAATACCATGCCTTTAGAAGATCTCTCCTCATCATCATAAGCTTTATTTGTGATCTTCTTCTTGGGATCAACAACATCCTCTATATATCCTAGTGCTTTTACTAAGTTTAGTGTGCAAACATTTAGACTAGCCCTACCATCAACCAAGACTCTCTTCACTCTTTTCATGTATATGAAGACTTCAATGTGCAATGGGGATTTTTAAGCATGAGTGAAGGATATGTCATCCTGCACTAAGAAGGATACATATTATAGGGCAACAAGATTGCTTACCATATTTTGGAATCTATTTACATCAAGTTCATTGGGCACTAAAGCTTTTGTAAGTATCTCCTTGTACTTCAAGGATATTTGCAATAGTTTGAAGATGGAAATATGAGTGAGAGTTTTCAATGATTGACTGACTAGACTATATTTGGTCATTGTAGAACTTGTTGTGGATAGGTTTGAACTAGTGGTTTCCCTTGAAAGAGTCACTTTAGCGGCTTGACCTCGAATGATGATGATCAAGGCTTGTTTCTTATATTTTTATATAACCACAATGACATTGATAGTGTCATCAAATCCTGAGATCATGTTAATTGTGTTGTCATAGTTATGAGCGTAGTTGACTTTATCATTAGAGGATTTGGGTTCGTTACTTTTAGAAGACTCACCTTTCTCATGATTTTGAACTAGTGGTTGCCCTTGAAAGAGTCACTTTAGAGGCTTGACCTCAAATGATGATGATCAAGGCTTACTTCTTATATTTTTATATAACCACAATGACATTGATAGTGTCATCAAATCTTGAGATCATGTTAATTGTGTTGTCATAGTTATGAGCATAGTTGACTTTATCATTAGAGGATTTAGGTTGGTTACTTTTAGAAGACTCACCTTTCTCATGATTCATGAAAGGATTTTTAAAAGCCATGTGATCTTCATTGTTGCAAAGATGGTGTACTTCAATCAACTCATCGTCAATTAAGTTTTAGATGGCTTCTTTACGAGCATAGCAATTATTTGTGAGGTGTCCTTGATTCTAATGATAAGCATAGAAATGTTTGTCACTCCACCACCACGGTTTGACTCCTGGCTCATAAAGTTTAGCTTCTAGTAGTAGAATGAACTCATTAGCTAGAAGCATTTGAAAAGCTCTTTTGTAGGTCTTGCCTATGGGTGTGTACACCTTGGGTATGTCGGTGGATTTGTATCCTCTTGGGGGAGGATCTTGGTTGTATGCTACTTGTTAATTAGGATTGTTCAATGTGGGAGGAGAAGCTATATTTCATTAGTAGAATAAATGAATACTAACATGTTTTGGTGGGTTTTGGTGAGTATGAATGTTGATGTTATTAGTAGTTGGGTATGGTTGATTTGGATAGGGGTGAGGTTGTGGTTTAATATGATTGGCTTCTACCACCCTGTCATTTACCACGTTCTTATTATTGTTCCTCCACCATAATTTATGTTTGACACTTTATCAATCAGATGAGTTATGTGGTTGTGAGGAGCCAATTGAGAAACCTTTTCCATCTTTTCATAGCTTAATGATGTCATTTCTTAATAGGGTTTCTTCCACTTTAACTACACTTTCTAAAGTGGTTTTAATGTCTTTTGCACATTGTAGTTGTAGCCAGTAGTTCATGGGTTTAGATAGGATATTCATGAAGATATCCATATTCTCTTTGTCTGTAATGTCTCAATGGTATTTAGCAAAGGTATGTCTCCATATTCATAAAAAACCTTGAAGGATTCTCCTAGGAGTTATTTTGTATTACATAAGTTGATCATGGTAACCTCCCTTTCGATGTTCTATGAGTATTGTGCAATGAAAATTGAAGCTAGTTGGTTGAATGATTTGATATTGGAGGGGAGTTTTGAGAACCACTCCATTGCTTGTCCCCCCAAACTCCTAGGGAATAGAAGCATAAGGTAAGTTGTGTCATGGATGACTTACATACTTAAATTATAGAATTGTTAGAGATGGTCTTGAGGATCTGATGTGTTGGAAATATAGATGGAGTAAATGAGAGGGGGGGTGAATTAGCTACCACAAAAATAATTCCTAGATCCCTTAGATGTCAACAATAAATTTTTAGACTTAGAAAATTGATTGCTACTATTACTCAGTAAACACACTAAAAATGTTATAACTCAGTAAATGTAGAGTGTGATTTACTTTTATCAGATCTTAAGACATTAACAATAATTAATCTTGCAAGCATAAGAGAAATAACATGAACACATGAGACTCCAAATTTAACGTGGAAACCCAATATGGGAAAAACCACCAATGTAACTAGTTATTGATTTTCACTCTTCTGAAATGAATCCTATTAGGAGCCAACCTAGTTAAAGGTTACAAAAATACACTATTAGGTGTGACCTTGTTAGAGGATTTAATTACCCTATTAGGATTGGCCTTGTAAGAGGTCTTAAAACAATTCAATGGAACTGTCACCCTATTAGAGGATTTAAAACTGGCTATTAAACCAACTCTGTTAAGAGATTTTGGATCATTGCTACAATGGTAAGAAAGTAACAATGAAATGACCTAATTGAGATGTAGTTGAATTTTTGATTACAGATCTCTATTTTTCTTCATAATAGATCCTTCCTGATTGAATATTACTTTGTTTCTCAACAAGGATATCTGACCATCCTTTAGGTTTGCTCACACACTTTCCTCTTCAATCAATCAATACACTTGCATACTACTAAAACTCACAACTTGACCTTATATTTATATCATTCAAATTCTCAAGTAGGCTCAATAAAAATTAAAATGACCAATAATCATTACCATAGCTAGCTGGAATTGATACTTGAAATAATTAAACTTCATATCCCAAAGCAACAAAATCCTTTGATAGCTGACCCTGTCTGGTAAACACTGGTTCTGAGATGATCTCCTGTGTTAACCAATAAACACTTGGTTAACACTACGAACTTGCAAAATACTTTGGCAACTAAGTTAGCTCGGTTAATACTAACTCTAATCAACTTTCCTTCGTTAGCCATCAGAACTCGGTTAACACTATTTTCTACCATAATTTCCTTCAATGCCCAAGTGAGTTCAGTAGATATCGTCTTCATAGAATAATCTTTAGGAAATCTCGATAGACAAGGAAAATTGTCTTGCTAACCAAGTGAGCATGGTAAGCATTGATTGACAACTGATATGATATTTTTGTAATATCAAAGACAACACACAATTAGTCAATTGTATCCAACAATCTCCCTCTTTGGCATTGATGGCAACACAACATGTCATTGTAAAATGAAATTTGAGAAAAAGACTTTCTCTGATATAGGGTTTCTCCCTCTTAGATTTTTACCAGAATCTACCAAAAACTTCTTCTTCTTCCATGTAGTAATCTCCTTTTGTGAAGAAGTTGCATAGCTTCTTTCAAAAAAAAATTCAGAAAGATATGATAGTAAACTCTCCCTCTTTGATAACACATGCCAAAGAAAACACATACCAAATTAGTATCAATGTACCTTGAGTACTGATTCATATGCAATGTTCCATTTTGACTATGTTGCATCAACTAATAGATCTTCAACTCGGTTCCTATTGATGCATCACTAAACTTTACTTAGTGAGCTTTAGATAGGGGAATTACCCCTAACTTACCTCTTAGATACAAGAATGCATCCTTAAGTAATGGCTTGGTAAATATGTCTACAATTTGTTCTTTTGTATGGACATATTCCAATCTAATTTCTTTGTCCTGCACCAGTTCTCTAACAAAATGATATTTTATAGCAATATGCTTGGTTTTGGAATGCATCACTAGATTCTTTGATATGTTAATTGTGCTTGTATTATCACAAAACATGACAACTGGTACTTTGATCTCATTCTTCATGCCTTCCAACAACTATTTAAACCAAACAATAATAGAACAATTCACTGCTACTGCAACATATTTTGCTTCTACTGTGGATTGGGATGTGCAATTTTGCTTTTTTCTTGTCCAAGATACCAAGATTTTACCAAGAAAGAATGCTCCACCACTTGTACTCTTTCTATCATCAAGATTTCTAGCCCAACCAACATCAGTAAACACTTTTAGGTCCAAATTTCCTCCAAGTTTATACCATAAACCATAGTCTTCAGTGCCTTTCAAATATCTCAAGATTCTTTTGATTTCCATCATATGATTTTCTCTGGGTTTAGTTGAGAATCTTGCCACTATCCCAACTGCTAAAGCAATATTAGGTCTTGTATGAATTACATACTATAATTTTCCAATCATTGATCTATATAAGGTTTGATCTACCTCTTTTGAAACATCATCTTTGGTAAGCTTTAGACCAACACACATAGGGGTTCCAACTGGTTTTAAATCTTCCATGATAAACTTCTTGACTATCTCCTTGATATACTTAGACCAGGTGATGTAGATACCATTTCTACTCTATTGAATCTTAAGTCCAACAAAGAACTTAATTTCACCAACATGGACATTTCAAACTCCTTGTTCATTTCGTCTAAAAATTCTTTGCATAGATCATCATTCCATGTAAATAAAGTATCATCCACAAATATTTCTATCAATACCATCTTGTTATCTGGTCCTTCCTTGATGTACAAACTATTGTTATCATTAGTTATCTAGAAACCAGTCTGCATAAGGTGGTTATGTAATCTTTCATACCATGCTCTAGGAGCTTGTTTTAGACCATACAAAACTTTGTGTAATTTGCAAACCACGTCCCCTTTATCTGGATCAACAAAACCTTCTAGTTGTTCAATGTAGACTTCTTCATCAAGAATACCATTGAGAAATGTAGATTTAACATCCATCTGATATATCTTAAATCCTTTATGTGTTGCATATGCAAGTAAGGTCCTAGCACCTTCCAAACTTGCAATAGGAGAAAAATTTTCACCATAATCAATGCCTTCTTCTTGAGAGTGTCCTTTACAAACCAGTCTTGCTTTTTTCTTGATACTTGTCCATCTTCATTCAACTTATTTCTGAATACCCATTTTGTTCCAATCACATTTTTATCTTTAGGCCTAGGAACAAGGGTCCAAGTTTCATTTTCCAATGCATCTTTAACGCTTCTAGGTTCAAAATCAGCAAGTAAACATGTACCTTTTAGCTTACTTCTTGTCATAGTACCTTCTAATCTATCTCCAATAGTCTAATCAGGTACATGATTCCTTTTGACATGGTTAGCCAATACAGGTTCTTTGCCTTTTGGATGAATTGCATTGTCATCCTCTTGAATTTCAACTTCTGGCTCTTGTTGCTCAGACTCGGTAGGTATTGGCTCAGTAGATTCAGAATGTGACTCACGTCCTTGTGACTCAACTTGAACTTCTTGCAACTTTGTGATTGAGGAAGACTCAGGAGTTGATGTCTCCTAATTGATAGATGTGTTTGACAATGTATCAGGTTCAATGTAAACAAATCTCCTATAATCTTTTGGTTCCTTTTTGCGTTCTTCTTCAGTCCTTTCTGCAAACTCATCAATTCTCACATGTGCACTTTCTATGATTTTGTGAGTAGACAAATTTAAACATTTATATGCCTTACTTTTGTTGGAGTATCCTAAAAATATACCTTCATCACCTTTTACATCAAATTTTCCTTTTCTAGATTCTTTCAAGATATAACATTTACTTCAAAATACTTTTAGGTAGCTTACATTGGATTTATAGCCATACCATAATTTATAGAGAGTTTTATTTAAGTCCTTTAATTGTACTCGGTTCAAAGTATGAACTACAGTGATGATAGATTCCTTCCAGTATTTGATAGCAACATTATTTTCAATCATTAGAGTCCTTGCACAATCCATGATGGATCTATTTCTCCTTTCATCTATTCCATTATGTTTGGGAGTTCTAGGGGTTGATACTTATCTTTTGATTCCTCTTTCAATGCAAAATGTGTTGAATTCATTGGAGATCAATTCACCTCTATCTGATATTAAGCATTTCAATATTTTCCCTATTTCTTTCTCTACTCTTGCAAAATACCATTTGAATTTCTCAAATGCTTCTGACTTTTCTCTTAAATACATAACAGTCATCATTCTAGAGTAGTCATCAACAAAAAGAATAAAGAATTTTTCTCCATTATAGCTTTATATTCCAATAGGTCCACACAAATTAGTATGCACAATTTTCAAGATATCTTCAGATTGATAGTTTTTGCTCTTAAAACTTGTCTTTTCCATTTTGCCAATCTGATAGTCCCTGCATAAATCAACATCTAGATCTTACTTTCTTGAATTTTCCTATTTTCACCATGCTATAAAAATTTACATGACATAACCTTTTGTGCCATAACCAACTTTCTTCAACTTGAGCAATAAAACATGAGCAATCACCAAGATCAAGATAAAATAGGTTGCCTTTTGTTTGTATGCCTAATCCAATCAATTTTCCTTTGTCATCTAGTAGTCCTACCTTGCCATGCATAAATTCCACCTTAAATCCAATGTTGATTAGTTGTGCCACTCTTAGCTAATTATGTTTTAGTCCTTCAACCCAATAGGCATTTTCACATACAAGTTCTTTGGTTAATGAGATTTGCACTTTCCCTTTTATACAACAAGGTTCATTGTCTCCAAATATTACACTTCCTCCATCATAATGTTCAAAATGTTCAAACTTTTTTTTATCTCCAGTCATATGATGTGAACATCCACTATCTCTGATCCATGTATCATTTTTTCTCACATGAGAGATAAGTGTCATCTTATCTCTTTCATCATTAGATTCATCCTTTATAGCAATGTAAACTATTTCATCTTCACTATTATCAAAATCCATAGCCATAAAACAAGTTTTCTTACCGTTTTCTTTAAATGATTTGTGATTTTTGAAATCTTGCTTGATGTTGTACTTGTGACTTTTCTTCTCATCTTTTCTTTCTTTGTTTGGGCACTTGGCAGCAATATGACCAATTTCTTCACATGAAAAATAGATTAGGGAAACTTTACCTTTGTATTTTCATCTACCTCTAGAATATTTTCTTGCAAGTAAAGCTTCAACAACTTCAAGATCACTATCAAAACTTTCCTCTGATTCTTCTTCACTTTTTGACTGAATGTCTGTTATTTTCTTGCCTTTCTCCTTAAGTGAAAGCTTGGCCTCAAATGCAGATTCAATATTCTTGGAAGCTAGAACATAATTTTCATAGTTACCTAGCTCAAAAGTTGTTAATCTTCCTACTAAGGTATCCAAAGTTATCTTATGATTTGTCAAACACCTCTTTTCTTGAATAGAAGATACTCTAATTGCATAGATGGGAAGAAATGTTTTGAGAACTTTACTTACAATAGTTTCTTCCTTGATTTCTCCTCCAGATGCTCTAATTGCACTAAAACTAGCTTTGACTCTTTCCACATATTTTGCAATATTTATATCTTCTCTCATTCTCATCTAATCAAATTATCCTCTAAGGCTTTCTGCTTTGGCTCTCCTCACATTTTCATAACCACCATAGATGTCCTTTAGCTTGTTCCACATTTCAAAAGAGGTTTTCAATCATTGATCTCATCAAATTCTTCATAGCTAAGAGCAGATGTAATGTCTATCATCATGGTGTTATGGTTCTTTTTCTCAACAATATCTCCAATAAATAATGTACCAATAGGAGTTGCATATTCGTCATCAAGGTATTTCAATCCTAAATCACCAATAGAAGCCATATGACATCTCATGAGTCCCTGCCATGCTAAGAACTTGTCTCTATTAAGTTTTGGAATTTATCTCTTGTAAGACATCCTGATCTTAAGCTTAGGTCCTTGAAACCTTCCCTGTAACCACCAAAAGCTCTGATACCAAACGTTGAAAATATATATGGAGTAACTGAGAGGGGGGGTGAATCAGCTACCACAAAATTAATTTCTAGATCCCTTAGATGTCAACAATAAATTTTATACTTAGAAAATTAATTGCTATTGTTACTCGATAAACACACTGAAAATGATGTAACACAGTAAATGCAGAGTGTGAATTACTTTTATCAGATCTTAAGACATTAACAATAATTAATCTTGCAATCATAAGAGAAATAACATGAACACATGAGACAGTATATTTAATGTGGAAACCCAATATGGAAAAAACCACCAATGTAACTAGTTACTGATTTTCACTCTTTTGAAGTGAGCCCTGTTGGGAGTCAATCTAGTTAAAGGTTACAAAAATACACTATTAGGTGCGATCTTGTTAAAGGATTTAAACACCTTATTAGGAGTGGCCTTGTAAGAGGTCTTAAAATAATTCAATGGGACTATCACCTTGTTAGAGGATTTAAAACTAGCTATTAAACCAACTCTGTTAAGAGATTTTGGATCACTGCTATAATGGTAAGAAAGTAACAATGAAATTACCTGATTGAGATGCAACTGAATTGCTAATTATAGATCTTTGTTCTACTTCATACTAGATCCTTCTTGATTGAATATTATTTTACTACTTCACAAGGATATCTAACCATCCTTCAGGTTCACTCACACACTTTCCTCTTCAATCAATCAATACACTTGCATACTACTAAAACTCACAACTTGACCTTATATTTATATCGTTCAGATTGTCAAGTTGGCTCAATAAAAATTACAATGACCAATAATAATTACCATAGTTTTTTGGAATCAATACTTGAAATAATTAAACTTTATATCCCAAATAAACAAAATCCTTCGATAGGTGACCCTGCTCGGTAAACACTAGTTCTAAGATGATCTCCTGTGTTAACCAATAGACACTTGGTTAACATTACAAATTTGCAAATCCTTTGGAAACTAAGTTAGCTTGGTTAATACTAACTATGATCAACTTCCCTTCATTAACCATGAGAACTCAGTTATCACTACTTTCTGTCATAATTTGGTTCAATGCTCGAGTGAGCTCGATAGATACTATCTTCGTAGAATAATCTTTAGGAATGCTTGGTAGACAAGGAAAACTATCTTGCTAACCAAGTGATCTTGGTAAGGATTGACTAATAACCGATATGACATTTGTATAGCATCAAAGATAACACACAATTAGTCAATTGTATCCAACACTGGTGTTCCAAAATATTATTCATATTTTGGTATCTCCATGTTCTATGGAAAGGGTGTCAAGGTAATGTTTATGTCAAATGGGAGAGGGCATACCTTCTCAAGCCTGAATTCATCCTGTTAGACCTTTTCCTATTTCATTCTCTCCATTTCTAATTGCAAGTCTTGAATTTTTTGAGTGACAACATCTAGGGGTGATTCTTCTTTATCTCTCCTAAGGTTTGATACATTAAAGTTAGATGGTAATTTTGCACCTTGTTGTGTCAATGATAGCAAGTAACCTTCTTTACATCATTCGAGTATCTTTTCCATTATGTCAATGAGTTCAAGATATTTTTTTAAATCCTCAATATAAGTTTCAAGACTATTTTCATCCCATATGTGAGATGAACCCATTTTTGGAGGGTTCTAGATTCTATTGTTTTAACAAGGGTGATTTGCTAGTAATGTTTGTTGATAAGTAGTTAACAGGTTTAACAAGTTTGATGATATTTGTGAATTGTGCAAATTTAATAGTTCATTTCATAATTCTAGCACTTACTCATATGGGTGATCTTTTACATGTTGATATGAGATTTCTATGAAGTGAAGAACCTGTAATAAAACAATCATTATTTTTTCAATGATTTTAAACCTGCTATCTTCTAGTGAGACAATTTCTTTTGGTCTAAAAGCTATCATTTAGTTGATTGATGAAGAGGATTTGAGAAGGAGATAACAATAGCACTTAGAGAAAGGTTGAGTTATTTGGTACATAAAATAAGAACTAAGACCAAGTAAGACATTGATACTATAGTGTATTTTTTATCTACTTAAAGTTTGAAATAAAAGATTACTCAAGTTAAGACTAGAAGAAGATCGAGTATGAAAAGTGTCTGCCAAGCCTTGCCAAGAAATTAGTGCAAGCTGAGAAAAAAATAGTGGAAGCTGAGAGAAAAATAAGAGGTGTCAAGTAAAGATGAAAATCAGCTCAAGCCAACTAATTGCTAGTATATACCAAGAAAAGTTTAGTTGATGTCAAGCATCAGTAAACTTTAGTATTCATCAAGTAAACTAGTTTTTGCCAAGCAAAAAAGTATAGAAGCCGAGTGATAGCATATTGATGTCGAGTTCTAGTATTTATGTTAAGTTAAATATTTCATGGATTTAAGTTGACTATTATTTTTTCTTGAATTATGTGAACCATGTGGAAGATAACTATGATGAGCTGGTGGCACAAAATTCTAGGTAAATAGTTTTTTAGCAAATTCAAGGAGGATTGTAGAAGAATTTTTTAGAGGAACCAAATAGAAAAGTTGGTAGATTCATTGTATCCTACCTAATCCTACCTAACCTTAAAATGGATAATTATGGTTAAGTGGTAATTCTCTATTTATAGAGATATTTGGTTAGAAGAAAATGTTGTCATGTGCAAGAACCTAAGGAAGAAAAAGAGTCCAGTGTATTGCTTCATTCAATGGCAAAACAAAAGATACTGTAGTTGGCATGCAAAGAAAGAAGGCTTAAGTGTATAAATTCTTGAAGGGGGAATAAACTATCATAGCTAAAGTGTGTGAATTCCAAGTAGAATGGAGGATTGAAATAGAGAACTATAATCTACAAGTGAGTTAATTTGTTAACAAATCAAGCCTTGTTGTTACTTTCTAATCATTGTATTAGTCTAGGGTAAATCCTATGGATTAAGGTTGACCTAACAATCATTTTTAATTCCTTTTACTAGGTGACATTCTAATGGAAAGGTCTAAAGTCCTCTAACAAGGCTCACTCCTAGCAAGGTGATTGAAATCCTTTAACCAACTCACATTTAATAGTGTGTATTATAACCTTTAACAGGGTTGGCCTTTCACATGGCATCACTCTAGATGAGTGAGAATCGGTAGCATGTTACTACTGGTTTTTGCCAAATTGTAATTCCATATGAAATCCTTGTGTCAAATGTCTTATTGAATCTATTATGTTTCATGTTTACATTTCTACAAAGTTGTTTTGACCTAGGATAGTAACCTACAAAGTTTAAGTATTGTATGATCTAATGGATGCATGCATAATAAGGTTTTATGGATATGGGTATACTAAGCATTGAAAACTTTTATTTATACATTTGGACCTTGGATAAATAATTCATGTTTAAAATAGATTGAAAAGATCATTATTGAGAGAGAATATTTAACTAGATTGAAAGAGGGAGATTTTTGAAGAAGCTATCTATTCCAATCATTGTTTTGTCACTGATGTCAAACTTGCTATTTGCTAGAAAGAAAACTACTTATAAGATTCAAATACTATCAATTATTTAATTGATGAAGAGGATTTGATCAAAAGATGTAACAATAGCACCTAGAGGAAAGCTTGAGTTATGATTATGTAAAGAAGTATAAGGATCAGTTAAGATAGTGATGACATGATGTATTAATAATCTACTTAAGGTTACAAAGGTTGGTTACACTAAGAAAGTTTAGAAGAACAAGTTACACAAAGTTTATCTGCCAAGCTTGATCGAGTGGATAGTAGGTGCAGAGCAAAGTCAATGCAAGCCGAGCAAAAAATTAGTTGGAGCCAAGTAAAAGTTTATTCTAGTGTATGCTGAGTAGAACATCGTATGTTGAGTAAATTATAGTTGATGTCAAGTACTAGTAAACTTTAGTTTGTGTTGAGTAATTTTACAATGGATGCTAAGCAATGCAATATGTGCTGAGCATCAGAAGATTGATAATGTTGAGCTACTACATTATTGAAAAGATAGTGGATTCAATAAATCTTAGTCAACAAGTTTGTTTTCTTGGATTGTGTGAGCCAGGTGAAAAATAATGTTGATGAGTTGGTGGCACAAAATTCAAGGAAAGTTATTTTTAGGTGAATTCAAAGTGGATCCTAGGAGAAGTTTCTATAAGAGATATAAGATATGAGGTAGGTACATTGTATCCTACCTAATTCATCTAAACCCTAAATCAGATGATAGAAAATGTGCAACAAAATATCTTAATTTCCTATTTATAGGAATGGTTGGTCATGAAGCAAGGTTGTCATTTGCGAGAACCTAAGGGAGACAATGATTCAAGGGTTTTGCTTCACCAAGTGACCTAAGAAAAGAGTAAGCAATGACATGTTAAGCAAGAAGGCTAGAGGAGATAAATGCTTGAAGGGTGAACAAGCTATCAAAGCTGCAAAGTATGATGACCAAGCAAAATTGAGGACTAAAAAGAGATTTGTAATCTACAATTGAAGTTGTAAGTTGAACTAGATCAAAGCCTTACTATTACTCTCTAACAATTGTATCAGTCTATGGTAAATCTCTTGGATTAAGGTTGACCTAACAATCATTTATAAATCCTTTAACTGGGTGACATTCTAAGTGAATGGTCTAAAGTCCTCTAAGGGGCTCACTCATAATAGAGTGATTGAAATCCTTTAATAGGGTCACATTTAATAGTGTGTATTGTAACCTTTAATAGGGTTGGCCTTTTGCAAGACATCGCTTCAAAAGAGTGAAAAGGGTAGCATGTTACTGGTGATTTTTCCCAAATTGAGTTTCCAAGTAAATCATTATGTCAAGTGTGTTGATGAATCTATTATCTTTCATGATTTTCTACAAGTTTATTTGATAGTAACCTACAAGTTTTAGTGATTGCATCATCTTATGGATGCATGCATGAGTATAAATGTTTTATGGGTTCACTAAGTTGTGAAATGTTTTATTTATACATCCGGACCTCGGATAATTGATTCATCCCCACCCCCTCTTAGGTATTCTAAAGTATATTAACTATTCACCCACCTCACAATTATTCTAAAAAATTCTAACAATTTTTATCAAAGTGCCATAGTACTTAACGTGACTAGTTTGAAGGTACTAGAAGCAAAAGATCAAGATATCTAAAAGAGAGGTACCCAAGCTTAATAAGGAGAACTTCCCTACATGGAAAAGTCTAATGAAGCTACACTTAGGAGGTCTTGAAGACCATGCACAATCTACCATCACCACTAAGAATGTTAACCCTATTGGAGCCCTAACTATTGATGATCTAAAAAAGAAGAAAAAACACAATTTGGCAATGTTTTAGATTGCTTCTACCCTAAGTTATTTTGAGTTTGATGACATCAAGGGGTGTTATTCTAAAGATTTCAAATGATCTTCACAATATTTATGGAAGAGACACAGATGTTTTGAGAACCAAATCTAAAAGTCTCAGAGGTAGGTTCGGTGACATGAGGATGCAAGAAGGTGAGAACATTGCTCAATATTGTTCTAGAATAAAAGATGTTGTTAATGCTATAAGAGGAGCTCATGGTATCATTGATGATGATATTGTATTGAGAAAAGTATTAAGAATATTATTTCCCATTCATGCTATTAGAGTTTATGCCATACAAGAATTAAGATGTATACCAAGTTCTAATTTGACCCTTGAAGGTTTGGTAGGTAGGATGACTGCCTTTGAACTCTCTAATTTTGATAATTTCAAATCTAAGAATGTTGAATCTTCTTTCAAAACTAATCTATCATTAAAAGAACCTAAAGAGAAGAAGAAAAGGTCAAATATGTTTCTAGTGATAGTGGTAAAAATGAGGAGGATGTAGAATAGCCTAAAGCACTACTAGCAAGGATATTTCACAAAGGCAAAGGCAAATTCTAAGGTAAGTTACCTATTATGTGTTTTAATTGCAATGAGGTTGGTCATATTGCTACTAGATGTCCAAAGAAGAAGAAAAATAGAAGTGGAGCCAAATACATAAGTAAAAGAGATGAGGATGGAAAAGATTATAAAGACAAAGGCAAGAAGTCTTGCTACATTAGAAGAGGAAACCAAAGATAGATTTGACAACCATGATGATGAAGTGGTGTATGTTGCAATGAAGGATGATTTTGATAAGGTAACTACACTAGTGTCTTATGTGAACAAGAGTGATAGATGGATCATTGATAGCAGGTGTTCACCTCACATAACTAGAGATAAAAGTAAGTTCATTACCCTGAATTACTATGATGGAAATAATGTAAAGTTTGGTAATGATGCACCCTGTCTGACAAAAGGAAAAGGATCTATCAAACTCACATAAAAGATCATGTGTGAAAATGTTTATTGTGTTGAAGGACTTAACTATAATTTTTTGAGTGTGTTGAAACTAAATAGTTTAAGTTGAAAAGTTCAATTTGAGAACATGATAGTTAAGATCTATGACACTGAAGGAAAACTAATTGGGAAAGGTGCATAGACTAGAGGTAATCTATTTTATCTTGATAAGAATGATGCTACTTGTATTTTTATAGAAATTAATGATGTGTGGTAATGGCACAAGATTTTATGTCATGTTAACTTTAATAACTTGGTCAGTATTAGTAACATGAAAAGAGTCAGAGGTTTTCCTAAATTGAAAAAACCTAACAATAAAATTTGGAAACAAAGTTAGTTAGGCAAAATGACAAAATCTAGTTTTAAGATTAAGTCTCACACCTCTAAAGAAATTATGGAGGTTGTTCATACTAAATTGTGTAGAGAAATTGATGTACAAAGCTACAAAGGTGAAAATTACATTATCCTATTTGTTAATGATTATTCTAGGATGATGACAGTTATGATTTCGAAACATAAATCTGATGCTTTCCAAATGTTTAAGTGGTACTTAGCTAGAGTTCAAAAGGAGATATGCAAAAGCTTGAAATGTTTGAGATCTTACAAAGTTGTAGAATTTACATCAAATGAGTTTGAGATGTTCTATAGTGACAGAGGAATCAAAAGATGGACATTTGCACCTAGGACCCCTGCACAAAATGGGATTGTTGAAGGATGAATAGATCTGTAATGGATTGTGCTAAGACACTCATGATGAAAAATAATGTTGCTTTGAAATATTGGAGAGAGGTTGTCAGTACAATTGTCTAGAACTTGAACCATGTATAACTCAAGAAAGGTACTCATTCAACACCTTTTGAATTATGGTGTGGATACTCATCCAATATAAAATATTTTAAGGTATATGCTAAAAGTGAAGAACGTATATTCTTTTGCTATTCCACAAGAAGTAAAGCTTATAAGTGTTTAAATACTAACACTAATAAAGTTGTGGAAAGTTAAAATGTGAAGTTTGATGAATATACAGAGGTACATGAAGTTGAACCTATAGAGGAACCTAAGGAGTACAAATCTTTTGTATAATTTTATGAAGGTATGTCTGATAATGAAGATGTTGTAAATGAAGTTGCAAATCAATAGCAAGTTTAAGTGATTATCGAGTCAGATACGAGGAATGTTGAGTTACATTCAAGAACCAAGCTATAGTCAAGAATTAAGTTGCAGACAGAAGCTAACGCACATTCTAATTCTGAGATAAGTGTACATGAAAGAGATGTTGAATTACTAGATAGGTAAGTACATAGTGATTTTGAAGTTGATAGACCTAATGAGGAAAGAAGAGTAGAACCAAGATTGTCAAAGTATGTCAAAAGTCATCACCAGCTAAACAAATTATTGGAGATAAAGATACTAGACCAATGATAAGGAAAAGGATGAGAAGTAATACATGTTTTTTGAGCTTGCATGAGCCTAGGATAGTGAAAGATGCCTTAGAAAAAAAGAACTAGAGTAAAGCCATGAAAGAAGAGATTGAGAAAATTGAGAAGAACAAGACATGGATGCTAGTTCAGAGACCAGAGGACAAGAATGTGATTGGAACTAAGTGGGTGTACAAAAAAAAATTAGATGAAAATGGTGAATTCACAAGGAATAAGGAAAGATTAGTTTGCAATAGGTATGCACAAGAAGAAGGAATAGACTATGCAGAAACATTTTCACCTATTGCGAGATTGGAAGGATAAGAACTATGCTTGCTTACTATGTATACAAAGGTTTCAAAGTTTATCAAATGGATGAGAAGTCAAAATTTTTGAATGGCATATTATAAAAAGAGGTTTACATAGAACATCCAGAAGGATTTGTTGATGCTAACAACAAGAACATGTATGTAGACTACATAAAGCTTTATATGGTTTAAAGAAAGCCCCAAGAGCATGGTATGAAAGGCTTCACAATTATCTTGTGAAGATTAGTTTTGAGAAGATTGATGATAAAAACAATCTATACTTGAAGGCTGAAGGAGGTAAAGGTATTTTACTAGCTAAAATTTTTGTTGATGATATCATATTTGGAGGTCAAGATACTTTATGTAAAGCATTTGCAAATGAAATGAAGAAAGAATTTGAGATGTCTATGTTTGAAAATATCAAGTTCTTTGTTGGTTTGTGAGTATATTAGATGAAATATGGTGTATACATCACTTAGTCTAAGTATGTGAAGGAAATATTGAAAAATTTTGGATTGAAAGATTCAAAACTAGTAGCACACCTATGGTGACAGGACAAAAGTTGTCAAAGGGTGATGATTGAGTTGATGTGAATCAAACATTGTACAAGTCTATGAATTGCAAATTGCAATATGAAGTGCATAGAAAACCTGACATTGCATTATCTATTGGGATTGTTGCAAGATTCTCTACAAATCCTAAGGAGAATCATTTGATGGCTATTAAGAGAGTTATGAGATATCTAAAAGTAATAAAAGACTATCATCTATACTGAAAGAAAGATGAAAATTTTGAGTTGAGAGCCTACACTAATGTTGATTGGGTTGGAATTATTGATGACAGAAAGAGCACAAGAAGTGAAGCATTTTTCTTAGGAAAGAGGTTGGTCACCTAGACCAGCAAGAAACAAAATTTCATATCTCAATCTACTACTAAAGCTTAATATGTGGTTGTTGCAGTAAATTGTACAAACATTGTATGGATCAAACAACTAGTCAAATGTATGAAAGAGGAAATTACAAAACCTATGGTACTTTATTGTGATAATGCAAGTGCTATAAATATATCAAAGAACCCTATGATGCACACAAAGACTAAGCATATTGAAATCAAGTATCAATACTTGAGATAATTAGTTCAAGACAAAGAAGTGAGGATGGAATGTGTGAATACAAAAGAGTAGATAGCTGATATCTTCACAAAAGCTTTACCTAAGGATGCTCATGAGTATCTAAGATGTAAACAAGGGGTCATACCCCTATCCAAAGCTACTGAAGGAGAATGAGTAGTGCCCTACATCAATTGAGTTGAATGTTGTATCTTACAACTTGATGCAGTGGATATTACTTTGGGAGCTACCTAAAGAGATGAAGGAGCTGAATTAGAAGATTTATAGTCATAGTGAAAGGTGATAGAGTGAAAATTTGAAATTGATTATATCTACATATAGAGATGTCAAGTCTTTGGCATTGTTGTCAAAGAGGGAGAAATGCCCTATTGTGAAGGAGAAATGACTAAAATAAATATACATCTACCCAGTAAGAGGGGGAAAGTACTAAGGGAGATATATGAATAGATTAGAGAAGAGATAAATACTTGAATATCAGAAAGAGGGAGATATAAGTCAGAGGGAGAAGGTACAAAAAAGGAAGTTGGAAAAGGTTGCATTGCCCTATCTAGAGGAAGGACATATATTACACTAATAGAGGGAGAAATTTCAAAGATTTATTTTCCTTTTAGTATTATTGTTGGTATTGGTTTTCCATCAATGCCAAAGAGGGAGATTGTTGATATGAGATTATTTTGAAGTGAAGAACCTGTAATGGAACAATCATTATTTTGTCAATGATGTCAAACCTGCTACCTATTGATGAGACAATTTCTTTTGGTCTAAAAGCCATCAATTAGTTTATTGATGAAGAGGATTTGAGAAGAGAAGATAACAATAGCACCTAGAGAAAGGTTGAGTTATTTTCTATGTTAAAGAAGCACTAACACCAAGTAAGACATTGATACTATAGTGTATTATTTATCTACTTAAAGTCTAAAATGAAAGATTACTCAAGTTAAGATTGGAAGAAGATCGAGTATGAAAAGTGTCTACCAAGCCTCATCGAGTAGTCAATGCAAGCCAAGTAGAAATTAGTGGGAGTTAAGTAAAAAATAAGAGGTGACGTGCAAATATGAAAATCAATTCAAGTCAAGTGGTTGTCAGTATATGCCAAGTAAATTTTAGTTGATGTTGAGCATCAATAAACTTTCGTGTTCAATGAGTATACTAGCGTTGGCTGAGTGGAAGAATAGTATAGAAGTTGGGTGACAGCATATTGATGTTGAATGCCAGTATTTATGTTAAATTAAATATTTAATGGATCTAAGTTGACTATTTTGTTTTCTTGAATTGTGTGAAATGTGTGGAAGATAATTATGATGAGTTGGTGGCATAGAATTCAAGGTAAACTATTTTTAGGAAAATCCAAGGAAGATTGTAGAATGGAAAAGTGGGTAGATTCATTGTATCCTACCTAACCCTAAAATGGATGATTGTAGATAAGTGGAAAAAGATCTTAATGCTCCATTTATAGAGATGGTTGGTCAAGAGTAAAGGTTTTCATGTGCAAGAACCTAAGGAAGATAAGGAGTCTAGGGTATTGCTTCATTTAGTGGTCAAATAGAAGAGACTACAATTGGCATGAAAAGCAAGAAGGCTTAAGTGTATGAATGTTTGAAGGGTGAACAAGTTATCAGAGCTAAAGTGTGTAAATGCCAAGTATAATGGAGGACTAAAATAGAGATTTATAATTTGCAAGTGAGTTTTAATTTGTTATCAGATCAAGAAATGTTATTACTTTCTAATCATTGTATCAGTCTAGAGCAAATCTTTTTGATTAAGGTTGACCTAAAAATCATTTGTAAATCCTTTAACCAAGTGACATTTTAATGGAATAGTCTAAAGTCCTCTAACAAGGCTCACTCCTAACAGGGTGATTGAAATCCTTTAACCATGTCACATTTAACAATATGTATTCTAACCTTTAATAGGGTTGGTCTTTCATAGGGCATCACTTCAGAAGAGTGAGAATTGGTAGCATGTTACTAGTATTTTTTTCTCAAATTGGGTTTCTATGTAAAATCCTTGTGTCCAATGTGTTATTGAATCTGGTATGTTTCATGTTTACATTTCTAAAAAGTTATTTTGACCTAGGATAGTAACCTATAAAATTTAAGTATTTTATGATCTAATGGATGCATGCATAATAAGGTTTTATGGATATAGATCTACTAAGCATTGAAAACTTTTATTTATACATCTAAACCTTGGATAACTCATTCACGTCCCCCCACTCTTTGTTATTCTAAAGAATTCCAACATTACATTCTTTTTGTTTTGTAGTTATACTAGTTTTATCCAATGACATGAGATGTGGATCAGACACCTTTAATTATTCTACATTTCAATGGTATGAAGATAATATTTAGACCAAAATGTGTTTGAATGTGAAGCTATACTTCAAATAGGTGTTTAGTGACATTGGTGATGATAAGACTCAATTTTGTGAATTTAGGTAGGGCAGGGATGTGTGTTTCCATTCATTTTGGACCTAATGTATGAATATGAGGTAATAATGGCTATGGGATAGGCATCCCTATGTAGGGTTAGAAAATTTCTTAGTTTAAAGATGTTGGTCATTTTTAGGATTCCTTAGTTTTACAAAATGTTAATGAAGGAAAAGGTTATCTAAATTTGGTGTCTGTTTATGGATATTTTGTGCTTAGATAGCCTTTGTTTTGAAATTTCTCTCAGATGCATTGCAAGAATCTTCAAATGCATTATTAAATGCTTATATGTATCATTTCATGTACTTCCAGGCACTATTTTGTAGGGTGTAAGCATTGTTTTATATAAGGATGTGTTATTGTATTATTCAAATGCATTGTTTCACTTATCACATGCACTAGTATAGGACTTAAATGTGCTATAGAAGTAATCAGATGCATTGTTTCAAGTATTTAATGCATTATTTTAGGGTATACAACATCATTTGTGTTTGATTTAGTACTAGTTTGTAGTCATATTTGAATTATCTTATAAGAATTGTAGTCTGAAGTTCATTAAAATTTATTAAAGTAGACACTTGCAAGCACAACAATAGTAGAAATAACAATGAAATAATCCTGCACACACCTAGAAAATGAAAGAAAATAGCCCCCTGACAAGGCTTGCTAAGGGTGGTGACTACGAGGTTTTAGTGTTTAACCAATAGTGTTCGAATTTATCTCTCTAGTGATAGAGAGCTTCCCATTGATGTGATGGGGGTTTGGCACAATTTCTTGTGATACTACTAGAGGAAGGCTATATTTTAAACATAATTGAATTGCATTTGATTAGGAATGCAAGATGGAAGGCTTTTCCTCTCACTGTCCCTACTAAGGCAAATCTTGGGAGCTAGCCTTGTACAGATGAATAGTCTACCTAGTGAAAAGTGGGAGAAATAAAAATTGGAAGTAGGTTTGGGAATTTGATCACCCTAAAAGAGTGAGAGCATATCCCTCCTACTCCAGTCTCTTAGACATGATGAGCAGGATTGTTTAGGTACGTGCCTTTAACTATAGAAGACATGAGGCTCCTATTTTTTCTATGTGTTTGTTCATTCCTAGATTAATTCCTAGTGACCCATTTCATAAGGTTTGGCTTTCTAAACAACTCCATGAGTTAAAAGCATGGGAATATTTCCAAATATATTAGAGGAATCAAACTCCTTACTTAATCTAGGTTATAAACTTTGAAATGACCCAATCTAATTGACAAAGGTTTGGGCCTACCTAATTTTACACTAGCAAAGGCTATGTGCATTTTTTATTGTCTTCATTCCCTTCTCTCAATTTCAATGGCCCAGGAGTTCCTATCTAGTCTAGAAGGGATCTATAAATAGCCAACAGTCAAATCTACAATTTAGATATGGTAGTTTATAGCTCTGATCATATTTGCTACAAAAAATGGCATATACACTACAGAGATGTGAAAAAGTCTTATAATATCAGTCAAAAAAGCTAATTAAACATGTAGATGTGCTACAATATCTAGTGAATGTGCTATAAAATAATGAAAATGCATTGAAAAACACTTCAAATGCATTACAGAACACTTCAAATGCATTAGAACATAATGCGGAAGCATTAAAACAGTGTTCAAAACTCTCAAAATGTCAGGAAAATCTTAGATCTGGTCTTTGTGAGCTCAAGAATGTCTTTGAAAGGTTATTGTTCCTATTATGAGTCTTCCTAAGTGTTGTAAAACTTGCAACAAGTCATATATACAAAAGAAACAGGAGTAATACCTGGATCTACAAGAAAAATCAAAGATTAGAATGAAAAGTTAAAGAACAATGAGGCTCTAGAATGAAGCCCCATGGTAGGAGCCAATTTTTATAGAGTGGGATCGCATATTCATGAGACCTTAATGTACAATGCAATTGAAATAACAATGAACTAAACTAGACCCAAGAAATCATTGTTAAATGAAGACTCCATGAACATCTCATGTTTCCCTAACTATAAGCGCTAAAATTGCTCTCACACTAGCATCTTAATGATAGTTCTAGAATGGGAGTATGCTATGAATGTAGATCTACAAAAGTATATGAAATATCTATATGAAAATATGTATTAGGGTATGTGCAGGATCATGGTCAACCAAACTATGGCCTTAAGTGGCAGTGAAAAATTAGCAAATCAGGGTTATGTCAACATGACACATAATTTTAAAGTGGTTCTGGACTTTATATCAAAAAGTTGTAAGAAAATAATCTATAGGAAATTGAATGTAGTTTCTAAACTACTAGGCCTTATTTGGAGAAAAAATTAAATTATTGGTCAAAAGATTGGATTTTAATGTAGTACTACAAAAATTTAAGGGCGAAAATAAAAAGTAGTTGTATGTATGACCACCTTAATCAGAATCAAATGATAATTTTTTTTAATATAATTATAGATATATAAAGTAGACTCATGCCCGAATGTGATGCATATTTGGTTATTTTTATTCCAAAAATAATAATTAAATATGAATTTTCTACTAAATTTTTTTGAAAAAAAAACTCCCGTGTCTAACCACCTTAACTAATAGAAAATTTTACCAAATTTTATTTTATTTTTATTTTTCTTATACTAGGTGAAGCATAGAGTGTGATGCAACTTTTGGATTTAAAAAATGTTATACCATTTGAAAGTTATAGCTATTTTTCAATCAGTATGTCAATCAGCACTTTACAATCATCTTCATTGAAAATTGACCAATAAATACTTATCAAACTCAAAATTTGACAGCAATTATATTGATGGAATCTCGAGAGTGTTATAAAAAAACCCTTTTCATTTCATTCAATTTTGATGAAAATAACATTGTCAGATGGCTACCTGAAGTCTGAGTGTTCGTGAAACCCTTCTCAAACACATTTTTTGGGTTGACCAAATAGGCTTGCTAAATACAAAGGCTAATTGGATACCCAAATTCAAATCGGATACTCGATTTCAAAAATGGTATCCGATCAGGTCCGAGATTTTTCAATTGAAATTTGGAGGGAAATTTGAGAGGAGAGATTTTCCAATGTCAAATTTGGAGGGAGGGAAATTTGAGATGAAATAAATATAAGAAGGAAAATTTTGACTGTTTTAGAGGGATATTTATATGGGGGAAGTGTGGACATTGATATTATTATTAACTATTATTATTATTATATATGATTATAATTATTTTTATATTATAATAATATGTATGATTATTATTATTAAATATATATAGTAATATTATATGACTAATATTATATATAGGAATATATATGGTTATTATTATTATTAAATCTATAATCTAGTAACATATATGATTATTATTGTTATATAATCTAATAATATATTATTATTATATTAAAATCTAAGATAGTATATTATTATTAAATATAATATTGTCATAAATTGCATCAAAAGAGGTCATAGGTTAACCTATGACCCCTTCTGATGCATTTCATGACAATATATGTCCCTAGGGCCCCTAGTGACCCCTTTCGATGCATTCCCAATGGGTCCTTAGGGGTTCTAGGGTTCCTAGGGATATACATTGTCATGAAATGTGTCAAGATGCATTGGAACCAACCAAATGCATCCCCAGCGGTCTTAGGACCCCTAGGGACATAAGTTGTGATGGAATGCATGGAGAGGGGTCATAGGTCATCCTATGGCCCCTTTCGACGCACATAAACAATTATAATATGTCCCTAAGAGTCCTAGGAGCCTTAGAGACATATGTTGTAATAAAATGTGTCGAAAGGGGTCATAGGTCATCCTATGGCCCCTTTCAACCCATATAAATAATTCTAATATGTCCTTAGGGGTCCTAGGACCCTAGAGACATATGTCATCATGGAATGTGTCAAGAGGGGTCATAGGTCATCCTCTTGGCCCTTTTGACCCATATAAATGATTCTAATATGTCCCTAGGGGTCCTAGGACCCCTAGAGACATATGTCGTCATGGAATGTGTTGAGAGGGGTCATAGGTCATCCTATGGCCCCTTTCAACCTATATAAATGATTCTAATATGTCTCTAGGGGTCCTAGGACCCCTAGAGACATATGTCATAATGAAATGTGTTGAGAGGAGTCATAGGGCATCCTATGGCCCTTTTCAACCCATATAAATGATTCTAATATGTCCCTGGGGGTCCTAGGACCCCTAGAGGCATATGTCATCATGGAAAGTGTCAAAAGGGGTCATAGGTCATCCTATGGCCCCTTTTAACCCATATAAATAAATCTAATATGTCCCTAGGAGTCCTAGGACCCCTAGTGACATATGTCATCATGGAATGTGTCAAAAGGGGTCATAAGTCATCCTATGGCCCCTTTCAACCCATATAAATGATTCTAATCTGTCACTAGGCATCCTACGATCACTAGAGACATATGTCATCATGGAATGTGTCGAAAAGGGTCATAGGTCATCCTATAGCCCTTTTTGACCCATATAAATGATTCTAATTTGCCCCTAGGGGTCTTAGGATTTCTAAAAAAATATGTCATCATGGAATGTGTCGAAAGGGGTCATAGGTCATCCTATGGCCCCTTTCGACCCATATAAATGATTTTAATATGTCCCTAGGGGTCCTAAGACCCCTAAAGACATATCTCATCATGGATTGTGTCGAAAGTGGTCATAGGTCATCTTATGGCCCCTTTCGACCCATATAAATGATTCTAATATGTCCCTACGGGTCCTAGGGCCCCTAGAGACATATGATTTAATATAATGTGTCGAAAGGTGTCATAGGTCATCTTATGACCCTTTTCGACCCATATAAATAATTATAATATGTCCCTAGGATTCCTAGGACCTTTAGAGACATATGTTGTAATAAAATGTGTCGAAAGGGGTCATAGGTCATCTTTGGCCCCTTTTGACCCATATAAATGATAGTAATATGTCCCTAGGGGCCATAGGACCCCTAGGAACATATGTCATCATGAAATGTGTGAAAAGGGGTCATAGATCATCCTATGGCCCCTTTTCACTCATATAAATGATTCTAATATGTCTCTAGGGGTCCTAGGACCCCTAGAGACATATGTCATCATGGAATGTGTCGAGAGGGGTCATAGGTCATCCTATGGCCCCTTTTGACCCATATAAATGATTCTAATATGTCCCTAGGGGTCTTGGGACCCATAGGGACATATGTCATCATGGAATGTGTCAAGAGGGGTCATATAAATGATTCTAATATGTTCTTAGGGGTCCTAAGACCCCTAGAGACATATGTCATCATGGAATGTGTCAAGAGGGGACACAGGTCATCCTATGGCCCCTTTTGACCTATATAAATGATTCTAATATGTCCCTAGAGGTCTTAGGACCCCTAAAGACATATGTTATCATGGAATGTTTCAAGAGGGGTCATAGGTCATCCTATGGCCCCTTTCAACCCATATAAATGATTCTAATATGTTCCTAGGTGTCCTAGGATGCCTAGAGACATATGTCGTCATGGAATGTGTTGAGAGAGGTCATAGGTGTTGGTCAAAAGAATAGTCTTGGAAATTGAGTGTCAACACATTTAACCATTTTCACTATATATGTTGAGTACACAATGTATGTTGAGCCAAAATTTTAATAGCTATCGAGTCACAGTTGGTGCTGAACAAGTCTAAATGTATTATGTGTCGAGTGATCCAAGAAATGTTCATGTGCCGAGTGATCCAAGAAATGTTTAGATGCCAAGCAATACAGAACAAACATATGTCGAGCAATACAATATTTAACAAGTGTTGAGTGATCTAGGAAAGTAACAAGTGCCGAGAAAACTAGGAAAGTAATAGATGCTGAGCAATCCAAGAATCAATCCATGTCGAGCATTAGTAATGTAAAGAGTGCCAGGTAACTCAGGAATAGCATAAGAGTTTGGGATTTCACAAACTAAGATGTCAACCATTTTTTGAGCTAACCTAGAGAAATTTTGAAGGAGAAAAAGGATAAGGATAAATCATTTACATTCCCTATGCAATTTGCATGCAACCAATCAAAAAAATGGAGAAGGCATGCAACCAATAAGAAAAATCCAAGGATTTGAGTGAGAATTTGAGATTCAATATGGATCGTAGATCCATACCTAACGCTAAGTCTTCGCATTCTTTATAAGGAGATCAAATACATCATTGCATGTGTGGTAGAGAACAGTGTAAGGGGAGATTATAGCCAAATTTTAGTTAGAAGAAGGAAATACTTAGAGGAGCAGAGCACCAATTTCATATCAAGTTGATTAGAATAATACAAGAGACAAGGAATAGATACAGAGATCAGATCAAGCAAGGAACAGAATGAGAAGAAAAAATCTAGTACCTAAATCTAGCAATTTGAGATTGCATTCAATCAGGTCAAATTTTCTAATACTCTCTAAAATTTATATTAGAGGTTGAAATCCTATGTTGATAGGTTAGCTTAATAGCTAGGTAGGAGAAACTTTGGAGAAGGTCTTGAAAATCCTATGTATTAGGTGGGTTTAACAACCTATTGTAAATCCTTTAATAGGGTGATACTTCATGTAAGTGTTTGTAAATCCTTTAACTAGGTCATTATTGACATAGTGTAAAGCCTTTAACAGTGTAGGCTTTTCACAAGGCAGACCACCAGAAGTGGTTGAACATTGATTGCTACAATGATTTTTTTGGGTGTCATCCCCACCCTAGTTTTACCTTCTTATTCCTAGAGGATTTCTGGGTTACCAAATCTTTGTGTTATGTGTTGATGCATGCTTTCATTTCATGTTTTTTTATATGTTTACATGCATACAAATTTTTTTTCAGTTATAAGTTTAAAGGATAGAAAAAGATAAAAGTTGGTACTTCTAATTCACCCCCACCCACACCCCCCCCCCCCCCCTCCCAAAAAAAGTACTCTTCCCATTTGAACATTCCAACAATTGGTATTAGAGCACTGGTTCTCACAAGGAGCAGCCTAACAGCTTGGAGAAAAATGTCAAAAGATTTAAGTCTTCAAACCTGGGAAGATCATTGACAATGAGGTGATTGATGTGCAACTAGCTCTACACAAAGTAGAGGAAGCCAAGGAGGAACTGAGAAAATCTTTGAAAAGAAGTAAGGAGATAGCCATAGCTGAAAATGACATACACTACAAGGAAATTGACACCTCACAAGTGTTTTCCAATGGATATTCCAAGGACTTTGATGTAGCAATAGTAGAATTAATGGAGAAAAATAAGGCTCAAGAAGAAGCGATAAGATCTCTTAAGATGGAACAAGAATCACAAGCCATGATGCTATGCGAGATTATTGAACAAAAGAAAAGAGCTATTGAAGACAAGGCCATGATAGAAGATGACAAGAGAAATCTCACCAATAGGCTGGAAGAGAAGACAATTGAATTTGAAAAGATCTCAAACATGCAGTTGGACACCTTAAGCTAGATGATGAATGTTCATCATGAGCTAAACATGAAGGACATTGAGATCTCTACCTTAAAGATGCAGAATGAACAATTGCAGAATGAATTGAAGAGAGAAAAGGAAATAGCAAAAAGTTACAACAAACCAAATGAGGCCATCAAGTACTCTGAGCAATTTCTAAAATCACTAAGGGCTCGTAATGATACTTTACGACTTGGATACATCAATACTGAACAAGGAGAATCATCCAAGGCTACAGAAGAAAGAAGTAACAAAGGTAAGAACACTAAACCGACTTTTCATTTATGTGATAAAAAGGGACATGCCTCTAATTTGTGCAAAAGCAAGAATAATCATCTGTATGATAAGCCTATAAATACAAACTTTTGTCACAAGTGCAAAAAGCAAGCGCATTCCACGCAAGACTGTAGAACCAAGACCATGAGGACACCAAGATTTGAGGGTCACTACTACAGCTACAAAAAGTATGGACATAGAGCATTTGAATGTAGATCAAAGCCTATGTGGACACCTAATCAGCCTACAAGTGGAATTAATCATGCATATCACTACAATTGGGATTACAATACCAGGTATAGTTGTCACTATTGTCAAGAGTATGGACACATTCCTTAAAATTACATTAGGAAACATTTCAAGGGAAGTTACAATAGATGGATGAACCAAACTACATATTTTAGTTGCTTGAAGACTAGTCACATCAGCCTAACTATCCTACAAAGTCAAAATCACCAAAAACTAAAGTCAACAAAGGAAAAGAGAAGATTGATGTTGAACAAATAAGATGACAAATGAGCAAGACATGGAAGAAGAAAGGTGAATGTAGCATATCAAATAGAGAGATCATTTCACCCAAGAGGTCAAGGGATCACACCTCATTCAATTAAGCACAAGATAGGTACATGGGGCTAATACATATAAATATGTAGCATACATTAGCCCAAGAAAACATAGAAGTACTACAAAGAAGAAATATGCATGAGAAAAGATGTCAAGTTAAGAAAAAAATAGAAGGTGATGCCGAGCTATCTTTGGTTGCCGAGTAAAATTCCAATATATATTGAGTTGAACAGACTATTAGATGTCAAGTATGACATGTCAGTAGCTGTTGAGTAGATGAACTTTAGTGAAAGCTAAGTTGATAAAATATTTGGAAGCTGAGTGCATAGATATCATCAGAAATGCAATAAATGCTAGGTTTGTTAACCTAATAAAGTTGAAAATTGTTCATTTTTTAATCATTTGAACACAAAGCAAAGTTGAGCAGAGCAAAAAGGTGATCCTACAGTGATCAAATAGCAATTTGCACTGATTTCAACAATGATTCAACTTGATTTCATCAAATCACAAATATTTTATTCAAGTGCCAAGCTACATAGAGTTTGAAAGCTTACTTAATTTTAAACCCTAGTTTAGAAAATAATGGAATATGGGTCAAAAACCACTAAGGAGAAGGAAATTCATGAAATTCAACTTGTCAGTAATGAAGTCAAACAGCCTAAGTTTAGGCCCATTCCTGAAGTCACTTATAAGAATGATCTCACTAGTGCCCTATCCATAATTCCTGATAAAGTTGTTATGGTTTAGGAAATTTGAAAGTGTTATAACTATAAAGTTGGAGCCATAGGAGATTTGGATATTTTTAATGCATTTGATAAACTATGTGAAAAAGGAAAACTTAAAGAAGAATTACCCATAGTTGAGAAGAAGGGTTTGACCAAAACCCTAGTTTTCCCTATTTTTTTCAAAATAGAAAGGATATGCATAGTGTTGAGTAGAATCCATGATGGATCCTTTTGGTTAGAGACAGGGCTAGTGAAGTTTACAAAGAAAATTTTCCATAGGGTTACTGGTATTCCAACCCTAGATCAGCCAAAGACCCTGAGAAGTGAAAATAAATGAGGCCATAAAGAAGAACACTAGTGCAAAATGGAATAATAGGGGAATGACAATAGACACCATCACAGAACCCCTACTAGATTTTTTTGTGAGAGTCATATCTCACAAATTCTACCAATCAAGTAGACTAAACAGTTTACCATGTATAGCAATAGATGTTTCCTATAAATTGGTGAAGAAAGATGATACATATGATCTTATAGATCTCATGTTACACCAGATCAATGACAATCTAGGAGCTATAAGGAAGTCTAAGGGAGCTCAATGAAAATTTGGCTCTGTTTTGATTTGTATGCTTTTCTATATTATGAAAGAATTCCCTTTAGTAGGAAAGGTGAAATTGGATCAAAATAAGACCATTGTTGAGCAAATAAATGGATTCATTGAGTAGATGGGTGAGAATTTTGATGCCCAAATGACTAGCTACTTTGAGGACTTCAAAAAATCCATGAAATAGAGCATGAGGATACCAGTCTGACTGGTTGAGTAGCATGTAAAGGATATTTTCTTTCTTGTGGATATTCATTACACCTATATGCAAGTAGTCATACCTAGAGTGAGATGGCTTAGGCCACTAGGTTATGAACTTGATTTTGATCAAGCCTCAATATCAGTAACAACTCTACTTGCAAAGAAAATTGACAAGAGTACAAAACATTTTGGAACCTATTACATTGTCAAATCAAGGGTGGTGATAGACCTCAAGATAGCCATAGTAGTGAAAATGAAGGACAAATTGATCAAGAATATCAAGAAAAGATTTGGAGTTGAAGAAGTAGCTACTACTAAAAAAGACAAAGCAAATGAAGAAGAGGATGACAATGAAGATCAAGAAGAAGAGCCTCTACAACTGACACAAGGTGTACATGAGGATAAAGAGGAAGGCACCAAGGAAAAAGAAGTCGAGGAAGCACCTATTAGAACTAAAGTCATCAAGAGGAAGGCTAAAACTCCACCTGCTCCTCAACCCAAAGCAAAGAAAATGGCAAGACCTACACCAAAGAAGCCTACTACCAGAGCCACCATCAGAGCTACAACACAAAAGGTCAAAGAAGAGGTAGAAAAGAAGAAGAAAACCACCAAGAAGACTGAAGAGGAGCCAAGAAAAAGAAGAAAATATGTAGCTCAACCTAGCTCAGATGAAGAAAAGATAGAAACACATGATAATAGTCAGTTCAAAGTGGTAAGTCGTTCACCCAAGTCTGCCATAGATAAATTGTGTACAAAGATTAGAAATGATGACTTCAAATATTTAAAGAATTTAAATTTTAGTAAGCTCACTAAGGAAGAGAAAAATAAAATAGAGAATTCTATGTATCCTATTACGGCCGAGTACAAGCACACACTTCTAGAGCTAGATGGCTCAATGCCCAAGGACTTGTACAAAATTATTGAAGACAAATCACATTTTTGCTTGCAAATGGAAAAGGAAATAAGGGAGTCTACTTTAGCTAGATTGTCACCTGATTTGACTAAGGCTCAAATAACTAATGTAGTCAAGAGCCACAGTAGTAGATTTACTCCTAACTATAGAGCATTTTTTATTTTGCAAAATAAAATTGAAGATGTAGGTAGCAAATCCACAAGATTGTGGAAAATAATATACAAGAAAATTGATGATGTATTTGATGAGGACTACAAGGCAGAAGCAAGTGCCAAGAAAAAGGAAATGAAAGAAATAGGGAAGAAGGAGGAAGATAATAAGGAAGAGGAAAAGAAGGCTAAGGAAGAGAAGAAAGATGAAGAGGAGGAAAAGAAAGATGAAGAGGAGAGTAAAGAGGAGAAAGAAGAAGAAAAGGGTACAGATGAGCAGCAAGAGAAAAGTGTGCAAGACACACAACTGCCACCTCCTAGCCCTCCTCATGCCACCATCACACCTAAAAAAATTATCAAGATTAAGGATTTTATTGACACTTTTGGTCAAAACATCAATCCATTAACTGCAGAGGATCTAGCAAAGATCCTTGACCAATCAACACAAGTAGCTACATTATGTACAAGCCCAATACTGGTCAATGTTGATGAATTGCAAAAGGGAGTAGCAAAATCAAAGGAATTCAAGGTGCAAACACAAGAACCACCTTAGACAACTCAAACTACTGGGCTCCTATTCCTTCCTCCACCATCTCCACTAAAAGTAGTCATAGTTGTACTTCAAGTGTCGAGTGCAGTAGTAGGGGAAGACAAAGAGAAAATAGAATAGCCAACAAGCACACCCCTAGCCATTGACAGTGAAAAGGAGAAATAAGCTAAAGAGAAGGAGGAGACAAGAGATGAGGAGGAATCTGCAATACAAACTTTCTTGAATTACCAAAAATAGGTACTCCCACTCAAACTCTTTAGAAGTTGAGCATTGAAATGCTAGCATTGCAAGTTAGAACACCAGGCTTGAGCTCAACAAAAATAGCTAGGAAACTTCATTATGGAATTCCTGAGCTTGATGAGGAAATCACAATACCCTACTATGAATCCAGCACCCTCACTAAAGAGAAGATTAATGAAATACAGACTGCATTGGATAGAAGGAGACAAGAGGTATTGAGAAAGGAATATAAATATAGGCAAGCACTTAATGAGATAAAGGACATCTTTATGGATGCCTTCAACTTGCAGACACCTGATGAGTTAAGGCCAATAGTAGAGCAACTATCTAACACAGTTGACCAAGTGACTAATGAAGACCAAGATACAAATGCAAAATTAATGGAATGGTCAGAAAGGAAGTTCCATGGAAAGGTAAATGAGAAAATATCTAGTGATATAGCACTATCTCAAGTTGAATTGGCTAAGAAACTGGATAGAGTAAAAATTGTACTTGGGAATATATTCTCCCTATACAACAAGTTGTGTGATTTTTCCAAATTCACAAAAGAAACTAGCTAGAAGATACTGAGTTTGGAGAGAAATTTAAAGATTTCTAGTATGCAACTCCCCACCAATCTATCTCAGAGTGAGAAGCATTTTGCTCAAACACTTGACATAGAAAGAGAATTAGCTATATTAATAGCAAAGGAGGCAAATACAAAAGCTAATTAGATGCAAATCCAGTCCTCTTTAACTCCTCACTTGGAGGTACTTCATAAGGAGCAAATGTATGCAGAAATAGTCCTCAAGAAAGATTCAAATATTTCAACCTTAGATGGACTTATACATCTAGCAGTAGATGTTTCCATTCAGCATAAGTCACTAGACATTGCACTAGCCAATTGGGATGTAGCTCTAAAGATACTCCTAGAGGTAAATAGCACATTTTTGGCTAAGCTTGGTATTACTCCATAGAACCCTTTGATATCAGTTTCAAAAAAGGGGGAGATATGTATAAGAAAATTTTGAATCATTTTCAAATACATTCTTTCATTTTGAGAATAATCTGGAAAGTTTGTAAAAAGCCAAAAATGAGGAGACTAATAATAAAGGAAAAAGGGGAAGATAAAAAAATATGAATTTCAATAGATCAGATACAGCACATAGGCTTAGAATGCAGAAACAAGAAAAAGGAAAAAGAGAGAATTAGGGACATTCACATAGAATTTCAATTTCCAGAATGGACAAGGCATAATCAACTCAGGGGAAGTCATAAGGTATATTGTTACTCACAATATTTTTTGAAAATTTTGCATGAATACCAAGCAAATAAAGAATGTACTCAATAAGGTTAAGATCACAAATGCTTAGTTAAGTGTTTTTGACACTCATGTCAAAGGGGGAGATTATTGGTCAAAAGAATAGTCTTAACAATTGAGTGTCAACACACTTAACCATTTTCACTATATATGTCGAGTACACAATGTATGCCCAACCAAAATTTTAATAGGTGCCAAGTCATAGTTGATGTTGAGCAAGTCTGAATGTAGTATGTGCCAAGTGATCCGAGAAATGTTCATGTGTTGAGTGATCCAGGAAATGTTCATATGTCGAGCAATACAGAACACACATGTGCCAAGTAATATAGCATTCAACAACTGCTAAGTAATTTAGGAAATTAATAAGTGCCAATCAAACCAGGAAAGTAATAGATGTCGAGCAATCTAGGAATCAGTTCATGTCAAGCATCAATAATGTAATGAGAGCCAAGTAACTTAGGATCAGCATAAGAGTTTTTGATTTCACAAACTAAGATGTAAATCATTTTTGGAGCCAACCTAGAGAAATTTTGAAGGAGAAAAAGGATAAGGACAAATCATTTACATTCCCTATGCAATCTATATGCAACCAATTAGAAAAATGGAGAAGGCATGCAACCAATGATAAAAATACAAGGATTTGAGTGGGAATTTGAGATTTAATATGGATCATAGATCCATACCTAACCCTAAGTCTTCACATTCTTTATAAGGAGATTGAATATGTCATTACATGTGTGGTAGAGAGCAGTGTAAGGGGAGATTATAGCCAAATTTCAGTAAGAAGAAGGAAAGATTTAGAGGAGCAAAGCAATAATTTCATATCAAGTTGATCAGAATAGTACAAGAGACAAGGAACACATATAGAGATCATATCAAGCAAGGATTAGAATGAGAAGAGCAGATCTAGTACCTGAATCCAATAATTTGGGATTGCATTCAATCAGGTCAAATGTTCTAATACTCTCTCACAAGTGTATTAGAGGTTGAAATTTGATGTTGATAGGTTAGCTTAATAGCTAGGTAGGAGAACCTTTGGAGAAAGTCTTGAAAATTCTATGTATTAGGTGGGTTTAACAACCTATTGTAAATCCTTTAACAAGGTGACACTTCATGTAAGTGTTTGTAAATCCTTTAACCAGGTCACTATTGACATAGTGTAAAGCCTTTAACAAGGTAGGCTTTTCACAGGGCAGACCATCAGAAGTGGTTGAACATTGATTGCTATAGTGATTTTTGTGGGTGTCATCCCCACCCTAGTTTTACCTTCATATTCCTGGAGGGTTTTTGGGTTACCAAATATTTGTGTTATGTGTTGATGCATGCTTTCATTACATATTTGCTTATATTTTTGCATTCATACATATTGTTTTTCAGCTATATGTTTAAAGGATAGAAAGAGATAAACATTCCCCCCTCTCAGAAGTACACTTCCCATTTGAACATTCCAACAATAGGTCATCACATGGCCCCTTTCAACCCATATAAATGATTATAATATGTCCCTAGGGGTCCTATGACCTTTAGAGACATATGTCATCATGTAATGTGTTGAGAGAGTTCATAGGTCATCCTATGGCCCCTTTCGACCCATATAAATAATTCTAATATGTCCCTTGGGGTCCTAGGACCCCTACAGACATATGTCATCATGAAATGTGTCAAAAGGGGTCATAGGTCATCCTATGGCCCCTTTTGACCCATATAAATGATTTTAATATGTCCCTAGGGGTCCTAGGACCCCTAGAGACATATGTAATCATGGAATGTGTCAAAAGGGGTCATAGACCATCCTATGGCCCCTTTTGACCCATATAAATGATTATAAAATGTCCCTAGGGGTCCTAGGGCCTGTAGAGACATATGTTGTAATAAAATGTGTCGAAAGGGGTCATAGGTCATCCTATGGCCCCTTTCAACTCATATAAATGATTGTAATATGTCCCTAGGGGTTCTCGGACCCCTAGAGACATATGTCATAATGGAATGTGTCGAAAGGGGTCATAGGTCATCCTATGGCTCCTTTCGACCCATATAAATGATTCTAATATGTCCCTAGGGGTCCTAGAACCCCTAGAGACATATGTTGTAATAAAATATGTCAAAAGGGGTCATAAGTCATCTTATGGCCCTTTTTGACCCATATAAATGTTTCTAATATTTTTTTAGGGGTCCTAGGACCCCTAGAAACATATGTCATCATGGAATGTGTCGAAAGGGGTCATAGGTCATTCTATAGCCCCTTTCGACCCATATAAATGATTATAATATGTCCCTAGGGGTCCTAGGGGTATGTCATCATGGAATGTGTCGAAAGGGGTCATAGAACATCCTATGGCCCCTTTTCGACCCATATAAATGATTTTAATATGTCCCTAGGAGTCTTAGGGCCCCTAGAGATATATGTTGTAATAAAATGTGTTGAAAGGGGTCATAGGTCATCCTATGACCCCTATTGGCCCATATAAACAATTATAATATGTCACTAGGGGTCCTACGACCTCTAGAGACATATGTTGTAATAAAATGTGTCGAACCCCTAGAGACATATGTCATCATGGAATGTATCAAAAGGGGTCATAGATCATCCTATGGCCCCTTTTGACCTATATAAATGATTATAATATGTCCCTAGGGTTCCTAGGGCCCCTAGAGACATATTTTGTAATAAAACATGTCGAAAGGGGTCATAAGTTATCCTATGGCCCCTTTCATCCCATATAAATGATTGTAATATGCGCTTAGGGGTTCTAGGACCCCTAGAGACATATGTCATCATGGAATGTGTTGAAAGGGGTCATAGGTCATCCTATGGCCCCTTTCAACCCATATAAATGATTGAAATATGTCCCTAGGGCTCCTAGGACCACTAGAGACATGTTGTAATGTGTCGACAAGGGTCATAGGTCATCCTATGGCCCCTTTTGACCCATATAAATGATTTTAATATGTCCCTAGGGGTCCTAGGAACCCTAGAGGCATATGTCATCATGAAATGTGTCAAAAGGGGTCATATGTCATCCTATGGCCCCTTTCGACCCATATAAATGATTCTAATAATAATAACAACAATTTTATTTTTTCTTTTGATAAGATAAACAAGTTTTATAGGGACCCTAAAAACCAAAAGTGGCTACAAACCAAGGTTGATAATAAGCAAAAAAGCCTAGCCAAAAAAAATGAATCTAAAGGTTGATAATAAGCATGAGGCCAGCCAACAACAAAGGCAAACCAAAAGGCCAGATCCAACTATCTTTAACAAAACTAATGAAAAGCCAAAAGAGAAATAGCAAAAACACAAAAAGATAGAAGAAGAGGGCTACTCTTCATTCTTCTTCTCAATATCTTGCATTGTCTGGGTAGCCTCATAAGTCTTCTGATGGTACTCGGCTTTCTGCTCCTAGATTTTCTCCATTTCCTAGTCCAAACTAGTAAAGTTGATGTTAATGGCCATATCATCATCAAATCTGGCTCTTTATCTTTCATTTCCATCCTCATGTACCAGTAGGCCTCTATCTTTGAACACAATGGTTAAAGCGAGAATATTGTCATTGATTGAATTGAGGAGAGAGATCATCAGACTAGCCAAATTATGATTGTAGTTTTCAAGATTCTTAATTCTCCTTTCAACTAGACTGGCTCTATCGCTCTAATCCTCATGGTTCTCCTTTCTAGTCTTCCTGTTGTTGCCCTCCATCTGACAAACCTTCTCTCTGACCTCTTCCAACTCATGGTAGAGCCACTTGATTGATATAAAATTATCAATCATGTTGTTATGAGAATTGTTGAGAAGATTCACACATGTCTCCCTTGCATTATCAAATGTGACCACAATAGCTAGGTCTATGAGCTCTTCAACTTGGGGCTCTTCCTGATTTTCCACCAAAATCTAAGGATTCATAGCTTCTTTATAAATTCTCAATGTCATAGTCCTTACATTGAAATTCCTCCAAGATTTTCTCCTATTTTTGACAAGCACTTCCCCCTCTTTAGCACCAGTATTATACTTTTCTTTCTCCTCAGAGTGAGATTGAGGATGAGGATGAACAAGGGAAAGGTAGAGAATCAAAACCTCAAGTCCCTAATTTGAAACCCTCTCAATATCCACATCATCCCTCTTCCATTTTTTCTTGGCATGGTCCTCTTTAATCTCCTCTTCCATCTCCTTGTCTTTGTCATCAAAAACCATGTCCTCCTCATCCTCATTATAATCCATATCTTCTTTACCAAAGATTTGGCCATGGTCCCTTGGGCTCTTTCTTCTAGGGGTTAAATCAAAGGATAGCTTCTTAACATGACCCTTAATTTTCTTTCCAGAAGAAACATTCCCCTCCTCCTCTAAGCTTATGCTCTAAATTTCATCAGAGTCAGAAGAGTAGTTGTAGCTACCATTTTCCTCATTCGCATCTAGTGAAGAATTGTTGCTAATCGTCTAAGCTTTAAAGTACTCATGGATTAGTAAAAACAATCCCTCATGCAGAGTAGGGTTGACAATGGGTTTTTTCTTAAAGCTAGTGATAGCCTTACTCATGGAGTTGAGTAAATAGTAAGGAAAAGAAATTTTCCTATCATTGCAAAAATGATTAAGAAGAATGAAATGGTGGGTTCTTACTCAATCAAACCTAGAGTCCAGAGTAATTTATTCAATGATAGCACGCAACACATACCTCTAGAGCTTCTTGATGGAATCTATCACATAAAAAGTCTCACTTTTGATCAATTCATTCATTTCTTTGGTGCTCTTCACAAAATCCTTCACAGCATCGGTACAGATTTTTTTATCCCTATCAAAGTTGAAACCCTCCATAGGAATCTCAGTGACCACAGTGACAAACTCCTCAGTGATCAAAAGAGAGACACCATTCACTTTCACCTCACCATCTTTCCATGAATTCACCATCTTGTTGGTGATCTCAAGATCAAAACCATGAAGCTTGGCAATGTAACTAGCAACCCCTCCCTTTTTCAACTTTTTCCATACTTTTCCCCTATTCCTCCATTTCTCCATATCCCCCACTGGCTCCTTTCTATAGTGTTCTCCCACCATCTCTTCAATATTAACTCCAACAATTCTCATAAACTTTGAGCTCTGTAGCTCCTTTGCAAACAAAATTTTGGCACTATTTATTTGATACATGCCAAGATAATTCATCTTACTAAAACACAAGAAATAAATGAAAATTTCAACCCACAAAATGTGTCAAAAAGATAATGATAGCCTTAACTACTTTCGTAAACCAAAAAGGCCTTTATGACTCATACTCATATCCCATATTCCTTTAATATTCATTATTACCATTAGATCTCCACTGTACACCCCCCCATTTTTTCTAGGTTGATAAGGGTCTTGGCTTCCACCAAAATATCTATTCCTAATTACCATGTAATCAACTTGTCATATCCCATACCTTTATTGGCAAACCAATCCGCAACTGGATTTGCTTCTCTGAATGCATGTGTGATGTGGATAATCTCAAATTTAGCAAGGTTATCATGTGTCTCTTCAATTAGATTGGAAATTGACCAAGGAGGATGAGATTTTCCATTGATACAATTAATTATGTTATTGGAATCCCCTTCTAACCAAAGTTTAGTTATTCTAACTTCAAAATCCAGTTTAACCACATGGCACGTTGCTCTGGCTTCTGCAAAATGATTGGTTTGGCTTCCTAATGGAAGAGACAAAGCCACAAATCCTTCACCAAAATTATTTCTTATTATTCCACCACTTCCCAAGGGACATGGATTTCCTTTTGAGGCACTATTGAAGCTGGCTTTGTGCCATCCCTCTAGGGGAAGAAGCCATCTAGCTTCCTATCTTTTTAGCTTCCTATCTTTTTCCTCTTCAATCTTTCTGCCACCAACTTCAAACTCTCCCCCCTTCTTGACTTGGTAGTTTTCCTTAATGTTTTTATAAATCTTCCTCCCAAAAACAAGAGCTGTCTCCTCCCTATCCCAAAAAATTCTATTGTTCCTTTCCTTCCAAATACTCTAGCAAAAGTGAAGCAAAATCTAGGTACTTAATTCCTACAAAATAGAAGATTTAAATAGACTTTTCCATTGACTGAAGAAATCCAAGAGATTATTTTGCATGCACCAATAAATCTCAAAATCCTGGGCTAGGAACTTCCAAACCTCCCTAGAGTAAACACAATGAATGAAAGGATGGTTTACTGACTCCAGCTGGTTTTTACAAAGAGGACATCTATTAGGCATGACATGTCCTCTCTTTTTAAGATTTTCTTGAGTGAGGATTTTATTCTGAAGGGCCAACCAATAAAAGATGTTAATCTTGGGAGTGAGAATAGGAAGCCAGGCACTCACCCAGGGGGGTTTCTCCCTCCTACACCAAAGAGAGTTATAGCCTGAAGAAACAGAATGACTACCATTAGGATTATCCCCCCAAATCATTTCATCTCTTTTATTACTGATAACCAAAGAGTTTAAAATTAACATAATCAGTTTCAGATCTACAGATATGAGGGAGAGATCTCTCCATCCCTGGTCAATCCTGTAATTGCTAACTTTAAACCCAAATTGTCCCATACATTCATTCGCCCATACTTCATAGGTAGGATTTTTAATAAGGGGACCTTGAAATAGCCAACTATCAGACCAAAACTAAATATCTTCTCCATTACCCAGTTTCCAAGAAACCTTGGCATTTTCCATGTCTCTGTACTTTAGGATACCATTCGAGATAGCTGATCCTTTTGGAATATCCTCATTATTTAAAATAAAATGAAGAGAAGGCCTTCTAATATATTTATTAACCAAAATATCTCTCCATTCACCAATGCTATTGAAGATGTGCCATTTTTTCTTGGCTAGAAGAGCCTTATTGAGATGGGTTAACTTTCTTATGCCAAGGCTACCATACCTCTTTGGAAGACACACATTCTCCCAAGCAACTAGAGGATACCTTTTTCTCCCTTCAAGGCCAGTCCATCGCCAAGGATCCTAGCAGCTTTTCTCTGCCTGACTTCAGGGGTATTAACAAAGAAAATTGAGCTCTTTTCCCAATTGATCAATTGAGCAAACCCTCTAGTGTAAGTATCAAGGATCTATCTCATAGCCTCAGCCTCCCTAATAGAGGCCTCCCCCACCATTATTGTGTCATCCACAAATTGATGGTGGGAGAAAGGCTCACATTTAGATGAAAGCTTGATCCCATTGAGACTTCCATCTTTCTTATTGTGCTCAATAAGCCTACCAATACATTCAGCCAAAATAATGAAAAGAATAGGCGAGAGGGGGTCTCCCTATCTAAGACCTCTAGAAGGTTTAAAGAAGTGTAAGGGAGCTCCATTGATCAAAATAGCAAGAGAAGAGGTAGAAACAAGCTGAGAGATAATCTTACAGACTTTTTGATCAAATCTAAAGGCCTGAAGGACTAACCCAAGAAAAGACCAGTCAACCCGATCATAGGTTTTAGAGAGATCCAATTTTAGCAACATACCTTCATGTTTACTACCTTCCAAAGAATGAATATATTCATGGACCATCATAATAGAATCTAAAATCTATCTTCTAGGGACAAAGCTAGTTTGTTGTTGAGAAATAATTAGAGGGAGAATTTTGAGCATTCTCGAAGTAAGCGCCTTCAAGATGATCTTATAAAAAGAGTTGCATAAACTAATAGGTCTGAATTTTTCCTAAGAGTTAGCCCCCAGAGATTTAGGAATGAGGACCAAGAAAGTGGATCTCCTTAAGAATACTTCTCACACCAAAGAACTCCTAAACAGCCTTCACCAAATCTACCATTACCACCTGCCAATAGATTTGAAAAAAGAAGGTAGGAAACCCATCTGGACCTAGAGATTTGTTAGCAAGCAAGAAAAAAAGAGCATCTTTAACTTCCAGTGCATTAGGAATAGCCTGAAGCATTTTCTTGTCATGGGGTTAGATTATCTGAGGGATACAAGAAACAATGTCCTCCGGATCCATCCTTGATAACAAGGGGTCCCATAATAGAAGAGAAGAGAAAAATGACACTTCCTCAGCAGAGATATCATTATCTTTGGTTAGCAAAACCTGCCCCCTCTTGATATTAGAGATTCTATTATTAGCTCTATGCTTAAGAGTGGAGAGGTGAAAAAAATTCATGTTCTAATCTCCATCCTTCAGCCAATTTATCCTTAGTCTTTTTCTCTAGAATTTTTCCTCCTTATTGATGATATTGTGCAAGTTTGAAAGAATAGTCAGCTTAGCCTTCCTATTCATCTCATTATAGCCTTTTTGCTAGATATTGTCTTGAATTGAGGTTAGTTTGTCTGATAGATACTCCTTATCATGAGAGATATGACCAAAGTATGTCTTGTTCCAAACTTTAATCATCCTCTTCACATTGCTCAATTTCCTAGTAACTCTAAACATAGCAGTTCCTTCCACATCAATCCCCCACCAGAATTTCACTTTTTCTAGAAGCTTTGGGTGGGAAGTCCACATTTTTTCAAACCTAAAAGGGAAGTTCCTTCTTTTTTCAATAGGAACAATTGAAAGGGAAATAGGAGAGTGATCAGAGCCAACTCTAGATAGCAGAGATAGCTTACAAGAGAAAGATTACAACCAATCAAGAGATATTAAGGCTCTATCCAATCTTACTTGAATACACTCATGAACTAATCTTTTGTTAGACCAAGTGAAATCACCTTCAAAGAGATCCAAATCCAGAAAAACCAAACCATTAATAAAATTGGTGAGGTCTTGCTTACTCTCCCAATCCAGTGCTAGGCCTCCCATCTTCTCCTCATCCACAAGCAGAGTATCAAAATCTCCCATAATTATGCCCTTCCTTAATTTACTGGACTACACTAGCTCTCCTACTTTAGACCTATAGTTCTTCCTTTCTCTTTTATTTTTAGGAGCATATAAACTCAACAAAAACTAGCTTTCATTAGAATGCATATGATAGACTCTACAAAACAGAATGTTACCTTCATTATATTCTGGTTCAAATTTAAAATGCTTGTTATTGTATAAGATCAACAAGCCCCCTGATACACCCTCTGAGTTAGAAACAACACTAATCATGATGTTGCTAAATTTAATGTTCCCCAAGCTTTCCTTTCTCATTTTAGTTTCCTGAATTAAAAAAATATTAGGCCTTTGGTCTCTAATCATATTCCTTACAATCTCTTGTTTGTGGCTACCATTGAGTCCACAAATGTTCCATGATAGAATCTTCATGCTTTAACTGATGAACAGGATTCCTGGATGGTATGTTGTGTTCCATCCATTAAATTTCTTCTTGTTTCCTCCTTTCTTAGTTGGTTCTTTCTTTTCTTGCCTGACTGATTGGAGGTAAGGCCAAGGTCAGCTTTTACTTTGCTCCTTGTTGTTGCTGGAGAAGCACGAAAAGGGTCACGACTATTCTTCTTCTTTCTATTTCTGACCATAGACTAGGGAGCTTCATCAACATCCTTGCAATTATCAAACAAAGCCTCTAGTCTAGCCAGGTGTCTCAGTGACATGGCTAAGAGTCTCTCAATGATTCTATTCATAGTCGTAGGGGTAACCCTATTGACCGAGCTTGTGTTGGATTCTTGGGACACAGGAGGATTAGCTGCCATTGGCTCCTTTAGAGAGTTTGGGACAAAGGATAACTCAAGTTCTAGAATGGTAGAAATCATGACCTCATGTATCTTCTCAAGCTCTTGGGCTACCCCCTTACCTTCCTCTTCTAGTAAGTGAGGGAGGCATTCTATATCATCAGGTTTTTCCTTTATTTCTTTTTATAAGACTGCATCAACCTCTTGGGGAGCTAAGACCACAACTTGAGGATCTGTTACCATATTAGTATTAGCTTTCCCCACTATCTCCCCTACTTTCTTGTCTAAAGTTTCTTTCTTCTTCCATTCCTTTTTGGGAGCATTGGTTGTATTCTTGCCAACATTGTTTTGGACCTTCCCCTCCTTCCCTTTGCCTTTAAATAATGGGCAAGTGAAAACTTTGTGGCCTACCTTTTTGCAGTGGAATCATGCAAAAGGGACACTTTCATAGTCGATCTATTGGATTCTACTTCCTAAATAGGACTAGATTTTGATGACTTGGGGCATGTCCTAGCCTTTCGTCATGCCAACACAAATCCTTACAAAAGTAAGCCTCTTCTTAGTTGTTGTGACAAGATCAATCGAAAGAAGTTCTCCAAATGATCACGCAATGCCATCAAAAACATCCTCGTGCCAATATTTAAGAGGAAGTTCATGCAATCTGATCCAAACTGGGGCCTGAGAAAGGAAATCATTGTTTAGATCCAGGTTGGAGGTCCATTTCTATAGGATCAGAGTAGATCTCCCTAGAGACTAGTTTCTTGTACACAATATTTTAGCAAAGCCCTCCAAGCAAGAGAACTGAAATGACATGAACCCTTTGGACATAGCAGTCACCTCAACATGCCCCTTTAGATTCCATTTGTTCCTTGTGAAGACCCTCACTAGGTCAATGTTGGGTCATGGACTGATGAATTTTCCCACTAGAGTAGATGCCATACTGAGGATATTATGATCTATGATTTTTTTGGGGACTTCCAATGCAAAAATGCCCTTCTCCTTATTAGATTTATCAATAATTTTAGCAAAGGTCGACTTACCTATTAGTTTGACCCTGAAAAGATTTGACCACCAACCCCTGGCCCCAGAAGACCCTCTAGCCAGAGGGGGGGAAGAATCTTCTCACCTAGATGAGGCTGCAGTGGCCGTGGGTCCCCATCCTTAGATGCATCAGCATCTTGTCCCTCTTTTCCTACTCAGCACCTATAGGATAGTCCCTATTGCCTGTGTTCTCCAAGTTCCTGCCTAAAGCCCCATTCAAATTACTGCTTCTCCCTGCTCCGCTATCCATTCTCATAACAAATAAAAATAATATAGTAAAAATAATAATATAATATAATAATCATATATATATTAATATATATATTATATTTATAAAGTATAATAATAATAATAATAACATAATATATTATTATATATTAATAGTTAACATAGGTCATAATAATAATAATAACATATGTTACATTATTATATTTAATAATAATAATACAATATAATAATTTCATCTATATATATATAATATTTATATATTATAATAATAATAACATATATTATTATATTTAATAATGATATAATATAATAAAATAATACAGTATAAGGTAATACATAACTCATAACTCATATATTTTAGTAATTCATAACTCATTACTCACTAATAATGAATAGTAATTCATTTTTCCCTCCAATATTTGGGTGACAATATCGGATATCCGATTTCAAATTGGATATCCAATTTCAAATCGGGTATCTAATCTAAAATTGGATAGCCAATATTTACTAGCATTATTTTCCCAAAATATTCCATATCATGGCAGACCTGACAACATCACTTTTTGTGGTCCTTTTTCACGGGTTTTAGGAAAAGTCATGTTTTGGGGCCCAAACAATCAAAAAAAGTTTGATAATATATCCCTAGGTGTCTGATATTGTCATCTGAATGAGGAGCAACAGTTGTCAAAAGGCTATATGCAAAAGGAAAGTATCTAATGAAGACATTGCAGCATATAGGGAAAGGGACAAAATAGAAAACCGAAGGAAAAGATAAGGTATGTTAAATGTGAGTCAAGTTGATGATGAATTAGTTGAAGGTGAAATCATAGAGTTAAATAGTGAATATGTGCAGTTGGGGAATGAAAATGTACCAATTGAAAACAATAATGCCACAATTGAAAATTTAGAGAATGAAAATTCGGAGGATGAAATGCTACATAATGTAAATTGCATGATTGACCATGTCAAACATGACAATGCACAAGAACCTTACATATCTCCTAATTATAATCAACATGAAGGTTCTAGAACACTAAAATGGATAATTTAAATTGATGAAATGATTATTACCAATTTGGAAGGGAAAAAATTAGAAAGAACCATTCAGTTATGGGCTTCAAGACTATATAAGATGTTTTTTGGCAACTAGATAGTGGTGGAGCAATGTCATCTTTTTATGCACTTATTAAAGATGCAAAATATGAGACCTATGCTTTCCAAATTTAAGATTCATGTCAATAAAAAGTTGGAAAGAAATACCCTTATTCTAAAGAATCTTTTCAGTACTCTCAATAGCAATAGGAAAAATAGCAGGGAGAAGGATAAGAGACATACTCAAAGGGTTATTACAACCTCTTTGGTAAGTCATCATATGAGAAAGGGTAGATATATGAGACAAACTTGTATTGACTTGAACCTAAAAAATACTACTTTGAGAAGAGCACTTAGTCAACAAGAGAGAATTAATGATCCTCTTCAAAATGAAACATGGGCTTTTGGTGGGATACTTCCACATTTTGATAAGAAGCTATTCGATGATGTGAAGGAAGAAATTACACAATTTTGGTACTCTACCTCACAAGTATCACCCAATGTTAAAGACATGTTAAAGTTGAGTATTGGCATCAAAGACTGCATGCCACATCCTAAACACTATTTGGAGGTAAGTCAAACTATGTTGTTCAAACAATTTAGAGAGAGTCATCTAAGTCTTCATATATCACAAAGGGCTTTCGAATCTTTGAAGCCATTTTATTGTGTTCCACTTAAAATTTGAAATACATGTTATTGCAAATATCATGTTGACTTTTCTATTCACCATGAACTATTATGCTCCATCCATTCTACTTTGCATAGTAAGGAAATGTTGGAGAATTGTGGTTCTAGTGGGCTTCCAAAATCATCAAGACACCTTCTAGATCAATTTTTATGTTGTAGAGTTCATGGTTGTTTCTTTTATAGAATGCTTGCTTAAATGAGAAGTATTTAGAATGTGGTGGCTTATCCAAGTTTGACACATTTTTTCATGAGGGGTGCAAACAAGATCTTGGAAAGAAAATAGTAAAAAAAAGGTATATGAAATGGTGAAATACACATTAAAGAGTGGGGGTGAGGACTCTAGATGTGAATTGGTTGCAAAAGAAATCAGTGTGGCTAGTTTTATTTCAGATTTTAAGGCAAATCTTTTCTACAAGTCTACAAAACATAGTCATAGGTCTCAGTGGTTGGATCAACAATTTAGAATGTGTAAGGAGACTTTTCCCATTGGCATGATTATATCAGTTGTTGATTTTTCTGAGAACTACACATTGTAACCTCAAAATGAGGAACAATCTTAGTATTACAACTCCATTCAGATTGCTATTTTCATCCACATAACATATAGACATGCCCCTTATAATGCAAAAGATAATCGGAAGATTATAAGAGAGTATCATATTTATATGAGTGATGATAGATCTCACTCTCATGAGTTTGTGCAACATTGTTTTGAGAATTATTTTGATTTCTTACAGGAGCATGCAATTGCTATAGATAGACATATCATTTGGTTAGATAACTGTACAGGTCAATTCAAGAATGCTTGCATGTGGTATTGGTTGTGTAGGATGCATGTAGAGAGGAGGTACCTCATATTTGGAGTTTTTTGTGTCTGGGCATGAGAAAGGGGATCATGATGGAGCAAGGGCATGTGTGAAGAGAGCTCTGGTTAAGGAGCAACTAAACATTTCAGTAGTAGAGCTTCTTGATGCTCGTAGTATTGTTGATTGGTGTAGTTTAGCATTATCACAAGGGGGGACTCTTAATTCAGTAGTATGCAGGTTCTTTTGATTGGTTAAGGAAGGGTCCATAGGTGATAGATTAGATTGTGCTATAGTAAGAGACTCATCAAAAATGCATTCATTCCAAAGCTATGATTCTAGTACCTAGATCATTTGGACACAACAACTAGATTGCTTTTGTCCTAGTTGTTTTTGGTGTGATTGGGATCACTATGAGTTGAGTGAGTGGGTGGACACATGGGCTCCACATTATCTTACTCCATTGTCTATCATACCCTCTATCAAAAATGATGACTTGGAAAGTTCAATTGACTATAACCATCTATTAGATCTTCTTCAGCCAAGACATATTTTTGCATTGGTTTCACCACATGGGAATGATGAGAAATCCAATTATTGGTTAGCATGTTGTGTAAGAAGTAAACAAAATCTTGCACAACTAATCACAGATGACGATGGATTCACATATCCTACTAGTTTAGTGGTTGTCATTGGAACATGGTTTTGGACATACATGCTTAGAAGGAATGGAATTCATGCATTTGAAGAATATGAGAAGCACAAAATAATTCTCATATATTCGCATCTTATTATGGAAATAAATGTAAAGTTGTTGAAACATCAAGGAAGACCAAAATTAAGAGAACTTTTACTATTACTAATGCCCATCATGAAGCCCTATTGGAGAACCTAAAATACAAAGAGGACCCTACTAGAACACTCAACTAGGTATATTTACTTCATAATGATTTAGTGAACCAATGATTATCTTGGGGTATGGGGGGGGGGGGGCGGGGGGCAGGGGGGTTGTTGGGGATAATTCCTAAGATTTATGATGTATTATGATGTAAAATGTGAAGTTCATTTGTATATGATTTTTGTAATAATGAAAAAGACAGGTTAAATTAGTTACACATTCTAATTTGTATTTTGATAGGTTCTTTGTAAGGAATTATAAGAGGAAGATATTGAACAAGTTCTTGCAAATCATATTTGCATGTGATACAAGGCTATAAGAAATCAATTTTAAGAGCATTTATAACTATATGAGTATTGAAGCAAGGAGACAATGAAAGATAATTTCTTGCGGATATCTTATTACAAGTTTGGCTCTTTTCTTATTTGACATAGAGCTGAGATTATGATTATTAAATCCATTTTTATCAAACTAATCAAATAAGACAAATCTAGAAAATACGGATGAACAATTAGAATACTTGATTCCTTAAAAAACAATTTGGGTAAAGTGTCAATAAGTTTGAATACTCATTCACAATGAGGCATTGAAACAAGAAGTGATTTTATGATGCTAATATTGTGTAAACCTTTTAATACAATTCTTATCAATGCATTTCAATTTTTTTTATGGTGTGAGGTTTCCATTGTATATTTTACTCATTATTTTATTCTAATAATGTGATCTTGTATATTGTCAAAGTTAAACACTTGTATATTGTCAACATTTGAGACTGAATCAACATGTTGCATTTGATCCTCTCCATAATCATCTTCATGTTCAAGTGCTCATTTGAATGGTGACTCGTCCCTTGACTTGAGATGGGAAAAATACCCAATTGCATAGCCTCTTGAAAGCACAAACTTTAAGCTTGATTTGCTGGTTTCTATAGTTTTTTTCCTTTTTGTCGGTTCATCATAGTTACCATGCATTATTACAACCATGCCAACTCTTCCTCCATTGGAAAAAAATGTGCCAGCAATGCTTACCAAATTGATTTTCCCCCTGATATTAACTTGTCTCCTATATTTAATGTTTCTAACTTCTTTTCTTTCAAATGTACTTTTTCAACAGATGTGGATGCAGGTACACATGAAGAACCCAAGGAGGAGTTAAAGAAAGCCATAACACCTATACCTAAACCAATGGTGGAAACTATTTTGGAAAAGAGGATCAGTATGCAAACAAGGAGGAAAACATATTATGAGTATGTAGTATAGTGGAAGGGACAAACAGCAGCAGATGCCACTTCGTTGATTGAGAAGGCTATTAAGGCCTATGGTGTTGAACCTTCACTTCTCAACACTCCAGAGACTGGAGTTTCATTTATGCAAGGGAGAATGGTGCAGAGCACCTAATTTTTTGTTTTCTTTTCTTGATGTAATAAGGTCTAGGGATAGATCTAATAATCTCCCTATGACCATCCACTTTTGCAATGGACACAAGACCCCATAGTGCAACTATAAGCCTTGGGCATCAATTGGACCAATAAAGTGGATTTTTGGTTATTTTAATGTTTTCTAGGTAGTCTAGGTGTTTAGAAAACTAGTAGGGTCCCTAGGAGTTTGTGAAATCCATTTACAAGCAAATTTGCAATAAAAGTTGTCTTAGTGCAAAAATTGAAAAAAATGCAAAAAGTTGCTAAGCAACTTTTGTAATTTTCTTGACAACTTTTCAAAATGAAACTCCTAATGGCTAAAACTATCCATAGGTTGGTTTAATCAGTTGCAAATAGCCTATAAAGCCTCTAAACATTCGAAGAAGGAGATAGATTGAAAAACCACATTGTACTTTCTCTCAAATCAATAAAAACTTGTCGTTTCTAGTGCATTTTTTTTAATTTCTCACGTGCAATACGGAACCAAATGGTTGAAGGGTGAACTTTTTGCATTGATAATTTGGCACTGTTCATTTAGAAGATCTTGGTTTTGGTTTGAAGTCCCTATCAATCATTTTTCAAAAAAATTTCAATTTCCAAATACACATCCATAAAAGTGCATAAAAATAACATTCTACAAAATTAAAAGATCACCACAGCGTAACTTTGAAACTGTTGATCTTGGCATCAAATTGCTAGTGCCATTAGATTTAGGTGGGTAGGTGAATCCTAATGACACCCTTGTTCCAGCCACGGAGACCATCCATCGTCTACGAACACCCCATACCAAGGAGCCTCCAAGGTGTTCTAAGTGCATTTTGAGGTCGATCTTTCGAGGGTCATAACTCGAATCTTGTGAGGGCTATTGACAAAAAATAAAATTCTATAGGATAGTGATGCCAAGGTCTAAAATAACCTATCTCATTTTTGAGAGATCACATTCTATTTGGATTTGGCATAATGATCTAGCTCGATGCCAAAACTCGCAGTATACCTTAGTACATAGGTGCACCATAATGTAACTTTGAAACTGCTGATCTTGGCATTAAATCATCAATACCATTAGCTCTAGATGGGCAAGTGAACCCTAGTGACACCCTTGTTTTAACTACGGACACCCTCAATTGTTCGCAACCACCCAGTACCGAGGAGTCTCCAAGGTACTCTAAGTATGTTTTGAGGTCTATCTTCTGAGGGTTGTAACTCAGAGCTCGTGAGGGATATTGATGAACTATTGAATGCTATAGGATGGTGATGCTAAGGCCTAAAATAATATATCTCATTTTAGAGAGATCACATTCCATTTGGCTTCGACACAGCAATCTTGATTGATGCCAAAACTTGTAGTGTGTCTTAGTTCATAGGTGCACCACAACATAACTTTGAAACCGTTGATCTTTGCATTGAATTGTCAATGCCATTAGCTCTAGTTGGATGGATGAACCATAGTGACACCCTTGTTTCAGCTACAAAGACCCTCCATCATTTGCGGCCACCTTGTACCGAGGAGTCTCCAAGGTGCTCTAAGTGCATTTCGAGGTCAATCTTCCAAGGGTCATAACTCAGATCTCGTGAGGGCTATCAATGAACTGTCAAATACTATAGGATGATGATGTCAAGGATGAAAATAACATATCTTATTTTTGAGAGATCACATTCCATTTGGATTCGGCACAGCGATGTTGCTCAATGCCAAAACTTGTAGTGTGCCTCAGTTCATAGGTGTTCCACAGCATAACTTTGAAATTATTGATCTTGGCATCGAATCATTAGTGCCATTAGATTTGGATGGGTAGGTAAACCCTAGTGACACTCTTCTTCCATCTATGAAGACCATCCATCATCCATGGCCACCCCATACTAAGGAGTCTCCAAGGTGTTATAAGTGCATTTCAAGGTCGATCTTTTGAGGGTCGTAACATAGAGCTCGTGAGGGCTATCAATGAACTGTTGAATGCTATAAGATGATTATTTCAAGGTCTAAAATAACCTATCTCTTTTTTAGGATATCAAATTCCATTTTGATTGGGTACAACGATCTCGCTCGATGCCAAAACTCGCAGTGTGCCTCAATTCATAGGTGCACCATAGTGTTAACTTTGAAACCACTAATCTTGGCATCGAATTGTAAGTGCCATTAGCTCTGGATGGGTGGGTGAACCCTAGTGACACCCTTGTTCTAGCTAAAAAGACCCTCCATCATTCACAGCCACCTCGTATCAAGGAGTCTCCAAGGTGCTCTATGTGCATTTCGAGGTCAATTTTCTGAGGGTCATAAGTTGGAACTTGTGAGGCCTATCAAAAAACTATCAAATGCTACAGGATGATGATGCCAAGGCCTAAAATAACCTATCTCATTTTCAAGAGGTCACATTCCCTTTAGATTTAGCATAGCGATCTCGTTCAATCCTAAAACTCGTAGTGTGCCTCAGTTCATAGGTGCACCATAGTGTAACTTTGAAATCGTTGATATTGGCATCAAATCATCAAGGCCATTAGCTCTAGATGGGTAGGTGAACCCTAGTGACACCCTTGTTTTAGCCATGGAGACCATCCATCATTCGCGGCCACCCTATACTAAGGAGACTCCAAGGTGCTCTAACTGTGTTTCGAGGTCGATCTTCTGAGAGCTGTAACTCAGACCTCATGAGGGCTATTGATGAACCATCGAATGCTATAGGAAAATGAGCCATAAATTTTTACTGCAAAGTGAAAATGAGTACAAAGATTCAGTTAGGGGTTTGAGCATGCCCATACAAGGTTGGAAACACCTATATAAGGTGTAAAATCATAACATGCATTAATGAAGCAAATTTTTTTAAGTGGATTAGTATGAGTAATCTGATCAATGTGAGAAATTTATAGATGTTATTCATATGGATATGGTATTGGGGAACCAAGTTAAAAAGGTTCGATCCAATCAAGTCTCTAAAATTTGGATATTTTGAGGTTATGTTGAAATTGAAAAGTTGTAGTATGAGGATAGTAACAAAGTGAAGTGCTAGTTATTGAAGATTATGAGTCTAGGAATGAGTTTGTTGTTGGGAATAGAATCCATGGTTTAGGAGTGGAGTACTTAACTATGTTAAGATTAGATTTGAAGCCAAGAGTTAGTTTCAAGGTTGAAGGTGGAGGTTAAAATTAGATTTGGGGTTATGTGAACCTTGTGTAGGAGGTTAACAAGTGTGTTTATGTCATGATAACACTTCAAATTAAACATTGCATCCAAATTTGATAATAAAGGTTGTTAAAATTTTATTCACAAATTATTGCATTTGAATTGAATATAACAAACATGATGAAAATTAATGATATTCCATAAACATGAACAATACACATGATCCACGATAAATTGAACAATAGTAGATACTAAATTAATGTGTATATCATTGTGCACATAAATGAAAAAAATATTATCAAAATACATGTATCCATAGACAAATTACACAAATATATATATCAAAGATCATGTATCCATAGAAAAAGTACACAAATATATATCAAAATACATAGATCCATATACAAAATGTGGCTGATCATGCCATCAGAATGTTTATAATATCAATGTTTCTATAAACAATGTGGCATATGCCATCTCAAAATGTCTCATGACACATCCTATGAAAACTATACTATCCTAGGGTACTAGTGGATGATCAAAATGCAGCCTTTTCACTACACTAGGTGGATTGCATGCCTCCTACATAAACAAAATGATTATTTGTATCTAACATTGATTTACTCAAATGCATAATGATCTTTTTTTATGAAGATTTATACTATTAAACTTTCATAATAAATACCTCTCTTGTCGACCTTCTGTGTTGGTTAGGAGTCATCTCCTATGCATTTGGCAATGCTTGTACCTCGCTAATTGTGGGCTATGTATGTTCAAATATGTTTGTCAAATGAATCTACAACTTAAACTATAACATTATAATTCATAGCATGCTAAATTTATAACATATTTAATCATGAATTCAAACTACAACTTACTAGTGAGGCTCCTCCTTAGGATATAGTAGTTGCATCATCAAATCTACAAAACTCTCCCGTCGAACCTCATGTGCACTAGGAGTCTACTATGAGATACAAAATAGTAGTTGTTAAAATTATGAAAATCAGCTTTGAATTTATTTATGAAGATAAGGAAAATAAAAAATAAATGATACTTATACATACAATGGGGCTCTCAGTGCGAATGGAAATGCTTGAGTGTCTATGACGCAAAATCTATATGGGCTCATTGCTAGTAGCCACACCCTATATACAATAAAGAATGTAATTAAATTTCATTACCAAAAACATTTTACAAGAATGCATCAATATTTAATAAAATATAAAGCACCTAATTAGTTTTCCTTTGTCAATGGGTGATGGCTCATCCCCCACACTTTGTCCCCCAGGGACAGGTGGTACCTGTACAAGATATAAGAAAGATTAGCAACCATTTATGCTAAAATATCAAATAGTAAAAATAATGAGAACACAACATAATGTACTGTAGATGTCTCAAGGCAAAATGAAATGGCCAAGAGCATGGCATCATCAACCTATCTGAGCTCCTCCTCAATCATCAACTAAACATGAATGAAGATCACATACATGTATAAGTTAGTATGGCTTAAAAATTAAAATTACTTTATTATAAAAGTTAACTTTAAATCACATATGTCATAACAAAAAAATGTATACATGTACCAACATAGAAGGAGTCCATGCCTCTACATTCCCCTCCTCTCTCGCATAAGTGTTTGTAGCCTCTACACATGTGTCTGGTGTAACCTCGTCTAATACAAAATGATACTTAGGAAGATCACCTATGGGAACAAGGAAAATATTCTTCCACATAATGCAAGTATGAGGCACACAAACATGTGATGAGCTAGCTTATGATGAACTAGCGGTAGCATCACCAACATAGGGAGGCAGGACTGACCTAGCCTAAGATATCAACAAGCTACTCAGCCTATGAATGGATATGATGGTCTGAGAGCTATCCTCTACCATTATATCATGATGTTGCACTTGAGGAGGGGGGGAAGATATCAGTAGGGGGGACAAAATTACCATCTTTCTTCCATTGGGAAGAGGTTCTATCCTGAGGAGCTCCTAGTCCTACACCCATGTTGGGCTTCATGCTCCAATAGTTCACTTTGAGTTTCAACACAAAATTTTGCATATAATTTTCTAATGAAATAAAATGGCACCTCTAAATTGCTATGTGGAGAGATATCAAAAACCATCCACCAATGATCCAAAAAGTTTGCACGTATGGTTCCATTTATGCATCATTTAATCGATAGTTTGGGTTTTTTTTGTTGACTAGTTTACTGATTTTTGGGTTTACAAAAAGACTAATCAAATCCTCTTTGGTTATATTGAGGGCCAAAACCTCATCATAGTCCAAGCCATCATCAAACATCTCATGCATTTCATCATACCAATGAAGAGCAACATTTTTTTGGTTGTAAGGGTTTTAATGTTATCCACTATGGTGTTTAACGTGGATAACATAGGAGCCAATGTGGGTACATTATTATATGTTCTTCGCAAACCCCTCAATTCAATGAAATTTTTATTTATCAAATCCTCAATTCGAGGAGAGTTTTGGGGGGGTAAAGTATCATTTAGAGGATAGTTTTGTGAGGGTACTAGATTGTTTGGTGGGGGGTTATGAGGAATATTATTCCTTGCCTCAGTGTCATCATTTTGATCAGCCATTCCTATTAATTTGTAAAACATAATTTATATTTTAAAAAAACATTAATTTTAACAATTTCTATCAAACAAACCCTAAAATATAAAAAATTCAACTACAACTAACAAATTCATGATAAAATTTATTAAATTTACATTAAAATTGATTTTAAAAAATTTCTAAATTACTTATATCAGATACGCGATATCAAAGCCGATATCTAAAACCCAACGCACGAGATTCACTGTAATAGCAACTTGTGGGTTGCCTTATATATATGTATATATATATATATATATATATATATAGGGTATTTGATATTGTATCAGATATCTGATACTATATCAGATATTCGATATTTTCCACATCAACCCCACGTCCATGTAATAACCCCAATAGGTTATAATTTCTTCAAACACCAAAAATCTCTATACTTCAGTTGTTTGACATTTCATCAAACACTTTGCAAGCAAGCTCTAATACCACTGTAGTAAGCCTCCTCAAATCTGCTCTCAAAGATGCTGATTGAAGGCTCAAAGAATTTTGTCAAACAATTCACATGCAAGAGACATATGACTGATATAGTATTTCAGCTCGCTTTAAATGACTTTTTTTCAATTTGCATTAATGAGAAACTTGTGCTAGAAGACTCAAAATGGACTACACAATGACCTAACATGAGTGTGCTCCTAATTTTGACAATATTCAGTGCATATATTATGATCTAAGCATGAGAAAAGAACACCTACAACCAACTAGCATTTTTGCAAACAGTTGGTATGCAAACTATCTAGCTGATAAATAATGAGATTTAATTGCTTAAATGACACCAGCAACTATTATCTTTTTTATTGCAGTCAAATTTCTAATACAATGCTCATGAAATATGGCCAAGACTTTGGCATTTACATGGATTACAAAATGACAATGCTGGTATAATGCACACTTATAGCTGAAACTTATAATACCCTAAAAAATACAATACTAACAAAGGAACTTGGTTGTAGATGGCTTTAATAATTTTCCTTCAATGCTGCCACTTCTGCTTTACTTTTTTGAACTGCTTTTTCAGCCTGCTTTTATGGTTCCACTTTTTCCGCTTGCTTTTTCGATTTCTCTTTTTTTTCCTACTTTTTCAGTTCTACTTTTTCCGCTTGCTTTTTCGATTCCACTTTTTTTGCTTGCTTTTTTGATTCCGCTTTTTCCACCTGCTTTTTTAGTTTCTCTTTTTCCGCTTGCTTTTTCGATTGCTACCCTGTTGAATCTCAAGACCATATCTTTCAATGGCGTCAAAATTTTCAGCTTGAAGGGATTTCGTCCTTCAAACTATTGAGACATAACCTCCAGAAAATTCTCCAATTTATTTGATATTTCCAACCATGCTTAAAAGAAGCTCTTCCATTTCTTTTATAGTATTCTCACAAGAGCTCCATCCATTATTTTTTCAATGTGGGATAAAACATAACTCCCTTTATGTAACTTATATCTCCAATGTGTTATAAAATAAAGGGGACTCTTTTAATTTAAATATTTCCCACAAACTATAGTCTATGCATTAATAAAGTTAAATATTTAAATTTAACTTTATAAAATAGCTTTATCAATGCGAAACAAATCTTATCAATGATAAACAAGTCTTCTTGCCAATTTTAAATAATTACCATCGACATACCACTGCCACTAGATGTCCACCCATGCCCAAGATGACTTACTATAAATAGTAAGTATGCCTAAAGTTGCCTCAAAACCCCTCAGAAAGACCTAAAACTAAAATTATCTCAGCCAAATGGCCTCTAAGCCCCTTTAATGTCCTAGTTAGCCTATGGAACCATGGGGAAATAGGCTAATGACAACATCATGCTATGAATGCTAAAAAGGGGACATCACAGTCTACCCTTCCCAAAATTGCTTGACCCCAAGCAATGGCCAAATAACAACCCAATCAATCCACTTGGATCCCAAATGTAGTCATGAACTATACTGCTATCGGTCAACATAGGCTCCTGCAACAACCTATGAAACTTAACCAAGAGGAATCCATAAATGAATCGTGAATCATGGTGCAACTGAACTCCAAATCCACTACTGCCACAGTCAGGAACCCATGAGGCACAAACTCTCAAAATATTAGACCCCAAGTAGAGTAGATCACCCAAACTATCAACATAATAAACACCATCCACACAACCCACCGTGTTATGTGGAATGCACACTCCAACTCTGCTACAATAGTGACCACTCCCACATGAAACAACACCAAATACAGAGAATCCACACATTGTACATCTGTTGCAATTAACACAACTCTGTAGATTACCGGCCACTATCTCATAACCATAACACCCATGCACTGTTGATGGTGAATAGTCATTACATGGTAGATAGCAAAAATGAGAGCCCAGTTGAAACCTATCTGCCATCAACTCCTCAACACATGGATCAAAAGCAAACTAATGAACATATCCTTTAGTATAATGCCGGTAAAAAGAACCAATCTTAGTCAAAGACTCATCCTGCAGACGTGATATGACCAACTGTGATTGATCATCAGCTAAGTCAGAGGATGATATAGCCAAGAGTGCAAAATCAATAACAACATCACTAGTCTCTATGCCTTCCAAGTCAAACATATCACAATGCTCAGCTATAGTGCCCAACTCAGTTGAACCTGCCTCCAGTGGAAATGGGCCAAATATGCCAATAGTAGTGTTGTGGATAGATATATCCTCATCTCCACTACCTCTATCAACCTCAACCATGGAAATTCACAGATCACTAGACACCACGGTCTATGATTGTACAAAATCTAGTAAAGAATGAAGTCACTCTAACTCCATGGTCACCTTAGCCAAATGAAACTGTGACTCCTCGAAAGCCAACTGTGTACTCTCAAGAATCTCATAAGTCACCTCAAGTTGTTGAGTAAGCTCACTCACCTCATCTTCCTTGGCCAATAATGAATCGTATGCTGTACTCCCCCACTCCATAAGATAATCTCTTTCGGCTACCAACTGCATATAATTTTGTTTCAAAATCTGAATAGCCTCCCATAAAGAATGGATCTCTATCAAGGAAAGATAATTGCCTCCCTACTCATCACTAGTAGGAGAACCCCATCCATAAATTGCTAACAACTGACAAGCAGCATCAAAATGCTCGCAAGCAATAGAAATGTCTCGCTCACCAACTCTCAGCTGACTAGACACATGATTGTGCCGACTAGTCGAGCTCCTATACTCTATCCCTGGTACACTATCCAAAGGAGTAACCTCAAAATAGCTATCATCTGTAATACTTAGATCTTGGGACTCTTCTATCAACTCTATCATATCTGAGAGATCATCAACCCATTCCAACAAGAATTGTCGACTGGATATATGACCAATGCCCAACACAGGTGTGTAAAAACTAATTTCAGCATCAAAGAAGTTGCTGGCATGGATGAGAACTACACCTGGAAAACTACTAATCAAGTCCATGATGGTGCAATAGATACTACTACCAAGGAATGATAGATATCTCTGGTCAAAATGATCCCAAGTACTAAGATAAGGATCCCAACATCTAATCCATGAATGGAAACTAGTTGGCAATTCAAGTAAACTTCTCACCTAAGTAATGTGAACAATACCAACTGACTTCATGCACTTGTCTATAATCTTTGAATCCAGAGTGTGAATGCTAGACATACTCATATCATCATCATGTGACCCGACTGTAAAATAAAATTGAGTCCCTGCTATATGTGCTAACTCTTGAACTAAAATCACCTCAAGACAAAGCTCGTCCACATGTCTCTCAGAATCCTAGAGAGCCAACTGAGTACACACCAAGGAATTTTGAGTATCCTCCAGCTCATGAAAAAGCTAGTTAACCTCCTTCTCCTCCTTCTTCACTGCATCTTCCTTGATCTGTTGTAAGTCATCAAAAGAAGAACCTATTGTGACTCCTTTCTGTCTCTCCTCTATCTCATGTGAAGAAGCATCCAACTATGCTTGATACTCATTTTCTGCAAAGTCCTAAATGCTCAGTTGTAACTTCATCTAGCCCAACTATACTGGAATCACTATCAGTGTCAATCACACAATCTGGTGTGCCTGTGATATCACCTTCTAGCTCAACCTACACAACGTCTATAACCCCTTCTACCTGTGAAGATGATGCAAATAAACCATTACCTAAAGATGTGCTAATGTCTCCCTATATTGAATCAGCATGTCTGTTAAACTCCTCATACAATTTTTTTCCTGTCATAGGGAAGGTACAATCCTTAGGCCTATCAAAATGTTCAATCATTCTTTCCTTAAACTCCACATAGGAGGTAATGTGTGCATGACCCATAGTGACCATACCATGATGCCACCACTTGTGTGCTAAACCATCCAGGTGAATTGTTGCATACTTAATAGCTTCTTCCTCAGGCATAGGGTTCATTTGAAAGTATGTGTCAAGCCTTTGAACCCAAGCTCTTGTTGTAGACTTCCTCGAGCCATCATAATATGGTAACTAAAGTTTCCCTACTTTCTTTCGTAGCTCATAGCTCTGGTTCCTGTCATGTCCACGTGGCATATGCTTCATCTACACATCTATATACTCCCTAAAGGTAATTGTAGCAATAAAGTTTGGACCTCCGACTTCCCAATCTCTCCTCAACTGGTCCTATATATCAGTGATCTAGGGCTCTGGTACAGGTTGCTCTGGAGCTCTAGGGGGAAATGTGAGAATAATGGGCCTCGAACTCACTATCCTAGTTTTCTGGGGTGCATGACTGAAATTGTTCCCAACTTGTTCACCTCCATTATGTATCCCATCCTGATTATTACCACTCTTGTTATTACCATTCAGATTATTTCCTCCACCCACATTAGCATTCAACTCCATTTGACGAGCCATCATCTGCATCATAAGCTCCAATATTTGACTCTGTTCCTGTGCTCTTTGCTCTGTTGATCATTATCCCTATGTTAAGGTGTCTAATAACTGTAAGAATCTTTCCATTCCCTAATCTGGACCAGCATTCATTTTGTCAAACATTTTTCTCTTTATCTGGCTATTCCAAATTCCCTATAAGACCTCCACAGGATAGTAGGACTTATAGCTCTGATACCACTGTAATAACCCCAATAGGTTATAATTTCTTCAAACACCAAAAATCTCTATACTTCAGTTGTTTGATATTTCATCAAACACTTTGCAAGCAAGCTCTGATACCACTGTAGTAACCCTCCTCAAATATGCGCTCAAAGATGCTGATTCAAGGCTCAAATAATTTTGTCAAACAATTCACATGCAAGAGACATATGACTGATATAGTATTTCAGCTCACTTTAAATGACTTTTTTTCAATTTGCATCACTGAGAAACTTGTGCTAGAAGACTCAAAATGGACTACACAATGACCTAACATGAGTGTGCTCCTAATTTTGACAATATTCAGTGCATATATTATGATCTAAGCATGAGAAAAGAACACCTACAGCCAACTGGCATTTTTGCAAACAGTTCGTATGCAAACTATCTAGCTGATAAATAATGAGATTGAATTGCTTAAATGACACCAGCAACTATTATCTTTTTTATTGCAATCAAATTTCTAATACAATGCTCATGAAATATGGCCAAGACTTTGGCATTTACATGGATTACAAAATGACAATGCTGGTATAATGCCCACTTATAGCTGAAACTTATAATACCCTAAAAAAATACAATACTAACAAAGGAACCTGGTTGTAGATGGCTGTAATAATTTTCCTTCAATGCTACCACTTCTGCTTTACTTTTTCAAACTGCTTTTTCAGCCTGCTTTTATGGTTCTGCTTTTCCCACTTGCTTTTTTTATTCCACTTTTTCTGCCTGCTTTTTCGGTTTCACTTTTTTTGCTATGTTTTTTGATTTTGCTTTTTCTGCTTGCTTTTTCAATTATGCTTTTTCTACCTTCTTTTTCAATGATAAACAAGTTTTCTTGCCGATTTTAAACAATTACTATCGACATACCACTGCCACTGGATGTCCACCCATGCCCAAGATGACTTACTATAAATAGTAAGTATGCCCAAAGTTGCCTCAAAACCCCTCAGAAAGACTTGCAACTGAAATTATCTAGGCCAAATGGCCTCTAAGCCCCTTTAATGTCCGTGTTAGCCTACGAGACCATGGAGAAATAGGCTAACAACAACATCATGCTATGAATGCTAAAAAGGGGACATCATAGTCAACCTACGGGTTGTCTTTTTTGAAACACCCCATAGGTCAAAAATAACATATTAGTAATTTATACTATTATATTATATTATACTATTATATTATATTATAATTTATACTATTATATTATATTGTATTATATTATTATATTATGTTATATTATATTAAACTATTATATTATATTATAATTTATACTATTATATTATAATTTATACTATTATATTATAATTTATACTATTATATTATAATTTATACTATTATGTTATATTATACTATTATATTATATTATATGATATTATATTATATTAGTAATTTATACTATACTATTATATTATACTCATATTAATATTTGTGAATGATTTCCAACATATAAAAATATTAATCTTCATAAATAATCTAATATATATTTATTATTTTATAATTATATAATGTAATAACTAATTTATTATTTCATATTACTTTATATATGTTTCATACTGTATATGAGCAATGTTAGTATGCTAATAAAAACCAAATTTAAATAAAGCTTCTACAAACTAAACAAAATTCATAAACTTTAAGATAGACTAAGATGAGCTCTCAATTGAGAATATGAGCCATTAATGGGCTCTCTCAATGAGAAGCTCTCTTGTTGAGTAGCTTTGTCTAAATAGATAGGATGTATGCTCAAGCCTTATGCTTCAAAAAGGGCTTCAAATGGAGTTGGAATTTGGGTGTGAGTGTATGGCTTTGATGTAAAATGGCTTCTTAAAATGGCATTATGACTTTACTTCATGGATTGTGTTAAAATGGCTTGGAGAGGATTCCTTAAATAGGCAAAGGGCTTGAGGGATTGAGGGCTAAGATGCAAGGATGGGGAAAATCTCATGGAGGGCTCAAATTGCATGAGAGGAGAGCACATGGATTGTGCTTCCTTACAGCCAATCAGGGAGTGACACATGTCACAGGGTGAGAGGATGGAGGAAAGGGGAAGGATGAGTCAACAAAGGAGGCTCAAGGGATAAAATCTTCATAAAGACCCTTATAATGGCTTGTAAGAGCAATAAAAGGGCTTTGGAAGAGTCATTTATGGCCTAGTGGGCTTCATAAAGTTTTATGGTTGGGATATTTTGAGGGAGATGAGAGGAATTTCGACTTGGGCTTGATTAGGAAGGTTTTAAGCTTGCTTAGGCTTGTGCAAATGATTAGAGGATGGATTAGGATGGTTTAGGATTAGCTTAGGGATAGGCAAGTGGATTGCATTTAATGAGGGTGGGTGAAGGAGGAGATATTTGTTAACTTTGACTTGGGTTAGTAAGTTTTAACCCATGTTTAAGGAATGTGACAAGATTAGGAGGGGATTAGGATTAGGTTTAAAGACATCTTCTAGAAGAGTCTAGACTTTGGATGAGGATAAAGACTTTCTAGAATAGTCTAGAATTTCCTAGGATGAGGATGAAGACTTTTTAGAAGAGTCTAGAACTTCTTAGGATGAGGATTAATTAGATTTTTAGGAAATAAATAAAGTTTTATTTATTTCAAGGGTTTGGGTTGAGGAGATATTTATTAAAACTTTTTTAATAAACATGAGGATTAATATTTAATCTTAATTAAATATTTTGAGTCTAATTTTTATGAGAAAAAATTGCATTCTATTGTACTAGAGTTCTCATAAGTCCTCATGTATTTTGGATCTAATCCACACAGATGTACTTTTTCTAGTTGATTTTCCTTCTATTTATAGATCAATTTATTATGTTTCTTTCATTAATCATTTTAGTATAAGAGCATGGGTTTATTTTCATAAGAGTAAAGCTGAATTTTTTAGTCATTTCAAAGAATTTAAAGAAATGGTTGAGTTGCAGACTAGAAAGAAGATAAAATGTTTGAGAACTAATGATGGTGGTGAATTTTTATCCAATGATTTTGATACATTTTCTAAATATTATGGTATTAAAATATAGAAGACAGCTCTATATTCTCCATAGTAGAATGGATCTATAGAAAGAATGAACATGAACTTGATGGAGAGGGCTAGGAGTATGTTGAGTGGAGCTAGACTAGAACAAATGTTATGGGCTAAAGCTTTAGCCATTACTTTCTACATGATAAATAGGTCTCCTACATTAGCTCTTGGTGATAAGATGCCAATGGAAGTATGGTCACTCCACAAGCCTTCACTTACACATTTTAGAGTATTTGATTGTGAGGCAAATGCTCATGTGCCATAGGAGAAGCAAAAAAATTGGATAACAAAGATGTCAAATATATTTTCATTAGATATAGTTGCAATGTGAAAGGATACAATCTTTGGGATCCTATTCAACAAAAGGTTTTTTTTTCTAGAAGTATTATTTTTAGAGAAACTAAGCCTTCTTCTATTATGATGTAGCTAGAGCAAACAAAAGAAAAAGATGTGATTCAACTTCCTACTACACCTTACAAAGATGAATTGAGGACCTTAGAAAGAAAATAAGTTGAGGAGAGCTCTACTAGTTTAGAATCATAAGGGGAAGAGGGATAATATGAACCTAAAACTAAACCAGATCTTGTTTGAATGTCTAGTAGATAGAGAAAACCACCAAAAAGGTATGGATATTCTCTTGATGATTGGAGTTGTATATTTTCTTTTAATTATAACATTGATGAACCAAGATCTATAAAAGAGGCTTTTGGTATGAATGATTTAGAGTCCTAGAAAATAGCCATGAATAAAGAGATGGTTATTCTTAAGAGGAATGATGAATGGGACCATGTACCATTACCTGAAGGATGAAAGACTTTGGGTTGTAAATGGGTATCCAAAAGGAAGATAGGTTCAAATGAAAGCAATGAGAAGTATAAGACACATTTGGCTGCAAAAGGTTACTCCCAAGTTACAATAGAAGTTGATTATGGTGAAAAGATTTATCCTTTAGCAAAAATGACATCCATTTGACTTTTACTTTCCATTGTAGCTACTTATGATCTAGAAGTTGAGCACATGGATGTGAAAACAACTTTCCTTCATGGGGATTTGGAGGAATAAATTTGTATGACACAACCAGAGCACTATGTGGTGAAAGGTAAAAGTCATTTGGTCTATAAGTTGAAGAAATATTTTTATGGTTTAAACAAAATCCTAGGATGTGGTACTAGAAGTTTGATACATATGTGTTGAGTTTGAGATTTGTATGGTATAAATATTATCACGATATATATATTTCAAGTTTGATGGTGATCATTTCTTGGTTATTGCCTGATATATTGATGGCATGTTTTTTATTGGAAAAGGAAAAGGTTTGGTTGTAGAATTAAGATTTCATCTCTCAGTAAAGTTTGAAATGAAAGATTTTAGTGCAACAAGGCACAATCTAGGAATTGATATTATAAGAGATAGACAAAACAGAAAGCTTTGGCTAGGCCAAAGTATGTTGGTACTATTCTGAGAAGATTCAATATGAAGGATTATAGACCATTGATTATTCCTTTCACTATGGTCCAACAAACCTTTCTAGCTCACATTATCCTACATCCCAATTGGAGATGGAAGAGACGAGTTGAGTACCATACTAGAGTGTTATTAGAATTTTGATGTATGTTATGGTTTGTACAAGACCAGACATTACCCAAGTATGGGAGTACTTTCTTGTTACATGTCTAATCTAGGAAGAGTACATTGGGGTGTAGTAAAAAGAGTTTTTAAGTACTTGTGAAGTACCTTAAAGTACTCGATATGTTTTCATAGAATAGGAAATGAAAATTCCTTACATATTCAAGGCTATGTGGATTAAGTTCGAGCCATTGATGTTGATAGAAGATTCATTTGTAAATATATGTTTACATTATTTGGTGATGGAATCAGTTGGATGAGTAAGCGATAGTTTGTGGTCACTTTGTCCACTATAGACGAAGGGTTTATAGAAGATACTCATGTCTAAAAGGAATCCACATGGCTAAAGAGATTGTGCTCATACATAGAGTTCAAACAAGATGTAGTGGAAATTTATTGTCACTATCATAGTACAATCAGCCTAGCAAAGAACCCAAATTTCCATGTCAGGACCAAGCATGTTGATGTACAAGACCATTTTGTGAGAGATATGGTTGAGGATGGAAAGGAGAAGTTGGAGTAGGTAGAAACTTTGGCGAATGTTACTGATGCATTAACTAAGCCTGTGACCAGAGAGAAGCTCAGATGGTGTTCAAAGTCTATGGACCTCTCAACCCCTAGTAATTAGGTCCATGATACTTTAGATCCCCTAACTCTTTCAATGTGTTTGACAAGTGTGATAATGTTGAGAAATGTGTCTGAACCTTACAATTTTTTTTCTAGATAATCATAAGATATTAGGTAGAGGCATTACAAAATGAAGTTTGTTCATTATAAAAAAACAACATTGTTGAGAAAATTCACAACTCATGAAAAGGTGATCCACTATTTCAAAATGTGTGTCACATAGGACACATTGAAAAGATTGAGCTATTTTCAGCTTCTTAAGTTTACCATTGGTAAGGATTCTCTACTTTGGAGATGACCATGCAAAGCAACCCACTTTTGGTAGAACTATACTTTGATATCATTAGATATGGGTACTTTAGAAGGATAATTCCAAATAGCCCTACCTAAAAATATGCTACGAATAGAGATGTACCCAATTAGCTTGATAACCCAACATTATTTAAAGATATGAATAAAATTCTTTAAAGTATAAACTTGATTTAATGGAAAGTTACCATACTAGGATTCCTCCCAAAAATAGACACTTTCATGATAATCTACCTCCCATGAGACATATTTTGTAATCAATTTTTGTGAATAAATCATGAAATTCTAAATGGCTTAGCCTTTTGGTAGATTTTGAATAGTTATTATCTTTAATGGACTAGGATTGAGGTATGTACCTTACAATATTATACACCATTTATTATCAAGTCTAGATTGCATTTTTTTTTATTAGATGAACAAGTTTTATTGGGATCTTGAAACCCAAAATTAATTACATAACTATGGCTGATAATACGCAATTAAAGCCTAGCCCAAAAAATGATAGGTCTCTTGGCTGATAATAAGTAAAAAGCCTAGCCAAAAACAAAGGCCAATGAAAAGGCTAGTAGAACATCCAGTCAGAAAGCTAGAACAAGAAAAAGCCAACAAAAAATAGCAATCATTGATTAACAAAGGATAGAACAAGAAAATTACTCTTTTTTCTCCCTCTTGAGCTCTTGCATAGTCTGAGTAGCTTCATAGGCTTTGTGGTCTCCTCTGCCATCTGCTCACAGGTCTTTTGCACATCCTAATCCATACTAGTGAAAGTAATATCAGTTGCCACATTCTCATCAGTTCTAGCTCTTCCTCTATCCTTGTCATTATCCACATCAAGCATACCTCTAGCTTTTAGCACACTAGTTAGGGATAGAATGTTTTCATTCATCGAGTTGAGAATGGAGATCATTTGATTTGCCAGGTTATGGTTGTAGTTTTCCAAGTTATAAATTCTCCACTTAGCCAAGCTGAATCTATCCTCCTAGTCCTTCTGACAATCCTTACCTAGCTCTTTCTTATTTCTCTCCATATGCTCAATCTTTTCTCTAAACTCCTCCACCTCGTGATAGAGCCACTTGATTTACCTAAAGTTATCAATCATGTTGTTATAAGCATTATTAAATAAATTCATACCTATATCCCTAGCATTATCAGTTATTTACACAATTGCAGGATAGATGAAGTCTTCAAACTTTGGTTGTTCCTGATTATCAACTAGAATTTGGGGGTTCATAACCTCTCTTACAATGCCCATAGTCACAATTCTGAATTTAAAATTCTTCCAAGATTTTTGCCTTTCCTTCATGACCACTTCACCTCCCTCATCCCCAATTTCCTCCTTTTCCTGCTCTTGGGATTGAAACTGGGGGTGAACAGGTGAAAGTGGAATAGTTGAGTTATCTGGCTCCTAGCTCAAAACCCTCTCTTCATCCATGCCTATTTCCCTTATCTATTTCTTCCCTCCAAAGTTTCTTGATGGACTCCATTTCATAGTATGTCTAGATTACATTTGTTGGAAACTTACAATTGCAACAATTTTTGTTTTGTCATTGATGTCAAATCTATGGATGAGACATATTGCTACCTAATCTAAATGCCATATCTATTTGATTGATGAAGAGGATTTGAGAAGTTACTCATAACTATAGCACCTTAAGGAAAGGTTGAAGTTATGAAAAGAAAGCTACAATTGACATTTGATTAGATACACTTTGATTAAAACAAAGTAATTGTTTATGCCAACAAAGCTAAGATAAGCCAAGCAAAAGAGTAAAATATTGAGTGTTGAGTAATGCTAGTTTCAACTGAGATACAGTTAGTGCCAAGAAAACATAGTATTAACCAAGCATTAGAATCGACAACCAAGTATTTTAGTGTTTACCAAGTATCAAAATTTAGAGATTGTCTAGTGAGAGTAAGAGAACAAAATTCAAATAAATCATAAGATCAAGCCAACTCAGTTGATTTCTTGGGAGACGAAAAAATTTTTGAAGATAAGATTAATGAGTTGGATCATTAAATTCAAGGAGGTAATTAGGTAAAGACCTAACATACTATTTCTAGGGAAATTTCTAGAGGATGATCAAGAAGATGAACAGATACATTGAAACAAATTAAATTTGATTATAAACTCTAAGATCTATGGTGGATGTAGAAAATGGTAAATTATGAATTGTCTATTTAAAATAGATACAAAACCAAACATTTGGTTTCATGTTTAGTCAATCCAAACTGAAACCAGCCAAATGTGTGTATGAGTGAGTTTGTATGTGAAGAGAGGCATACAAAGAAAGGTTGATCAGAAGCACACAAGTGTGTGAATGTGAAGCTAAAGAAGAAAGCTTGTAGATATAATGATGTTATTGATAATTGAATTACAACATAAGGATTAGGTGTTGATGAGAAGAGTAGATTAATTTCTTGAAAGGTGTCCAAGTAGATCAAGATAAGAGATGATAATGAAAGCCTTATCAATGAACTAGCATAAGGACTAAATAGAGATCTAAACTAGAAAAAGTGGGTTGTAATAACATAGATCAAACCTACTATTTTCTTTCTAATCATTGTAAATAGTTTGTATTGAAATCCTTTTCATAGAGGTTGACATAACAATCATTTGAAGACTTAATAGGTTGTGTAAATCCTTTAACTAGGTGACATTCTAAATGGAATTATCAAAGCCCTCTTACAAGGCCACTTCTAATAGGATGATTAAATCCTCTAACCAAGTGACATTTAAAATTTTGTATTATAACATTTAATAGGGTTGGCTCCTAACATAACTCACTTTAAAAGAGTGAAAAAAGAGTGACCTATTGCTAGTGGTTTTTTCCCAAATTGTGTTTGCATGTAAAATCCTAGTGTCAAACTATGATTAATGTTTTTTGCAATACAATACAAGTTATGTTTATGGAAAGTTTATAGTAAAGACTGAGCAATAGCAAGATAAGCAGAATAGTGAAGTGTTTAATGTTTAATTGTTCAAGTGGTACATAAAGACCTTGAGTAACTGATTCACCCCCCCCCCACAGTTATTCTAAATATTTCTAACATACATTAACCAAACTAAGTTACCCTTGAATGCAATATTTCTTTTGGATAAATCATGCAACCCCACACCACCAACTTCTTTGTTTGAGTCTATGTCAATAAGTTATACCAATGGATTTTTATTTTCACCTATCATATTAGCTTTCCATATAAAATATCATCTAAGGTTTTCAATTCATTTTAGTACTCCACTTGGAGCCTTGAGGAATGGGAAATAATAGTTTGGAATTTATACCAAGATTTATTTGATGAGAAAAATTCATCTTGATAATGACAATAATCCTGCTTTCCAGGAAGAAATACAATTCTTGATTCTATCAATAATGGGTTTCCAATATAATGCCTTATAAGTTCCCAAAATGAGAGACATAAATAAGGGAGATTCTCTTGAACAACACCCAAGACATTAACTATCTTTTTTGCAATTAGTGGGTTTGTATTGACTATGTAAATCTTTGACTTAAGTCTACATTTATTCTTTGATCCAAAATAGTTGTGTACAAATATATAATGTTATCTTGATGTACTTATTTTCATGAACTCTTGAATTACCAAAAAATAGCGTATCATCTAAAAATAAGAAGCATGTGACATCAATAGAATTGCCTTAAATATGTGCCCCCAACCAAACCCCTTGATTATGGATGATATTGAAAATCTTACTAAATTCTTTGGCCATTATTATTGTTTAGGTAAAAAATAGAGGCCAATGAATTTAATAATATAAACTATGCTATATAAATTCATTAACTTGCCACTTCCATACTATAATTCAAATTATAAGAGAAAGAGAGGCTTCCAAACCTAACTCTCAATAAAACCCAAGAAAGATTAGCAAAACCCATGTAGATGAAGGGATGCCAATCTAAAAAAAAATTATATAAATAAATTATGCAAGTAAATCCTCTTTCATGAAATGTTGATATTGATTAAAGATATGTGATGTAAATATGAAATTGAATTAATTGATTAAATGAGAAGTGTAAGATAGATCTAGGTGCTAAATATATGCAATTAGTCCAATTAAGATATGGAATAGATCTAGACTAGAAAGAAAAATGAATAATGAAATAATTACCTTAAAATATGCAACAAAATATTTCATTTTACTCTGAAAATCATATATCTAGACTATGACTGAACTATTGACTGTGAATACATGATCACAACAGAAAACCCATAAAATGTTTTATATCTTAGGCCTCCAAGAAGACGTCAACCTAATGGTAAATTGTCTCAACATTTTATGGGAAAATGGATATATTATCAAGACACTATAGAAAACTCAACCCAACTTCTTTGTAAATGTTTTAGCAAGTGGTTTCTAGGTCTGTGGTTCTAATTCAAATATCCTACTCCTACACACAATAAAATTTGGTTTTTGATTTGGTTTGATGAAGGCTTTACTTGGTCAAGCCCAAGGTTGAGGAATCAACCTTGAAATTTAAATTTAAATATTTTCATTTCTTGGAGAGACCCTTCTTGATAAGGATTTTGCAATGCTTGTGTGTTGCAGATGTTGAATTTGCAATGGAGAATGTAGGAAATCTCCACAAAATGAATTGGATCTATTAAAACCACATCATGGATCCATGGATCTAAATGTGAATCAATGAAGAATATGATGAATTCCTTAATGTAGCTTTTCTCCCTTGATGACCAAAAAAGTGTTGGATCTTGAAGAGGAAATTCTCATAATGGATCCTTGAATCTCAAATGGCTTGAATGCTTGATAAAAATTTGCTTGCTTGAATTCTTGAAATTATGCCCCCAACACTTTAGATTTTCTAAAAGTTTGAAATTTAAAGTTATGATAGATAGAAGAAACAAACAAAAAATAGAATTAAGTGCTTGAAAAAACCTCTCATTTCAAAGTACCAATAGAATAGAAAGATCTTATGGGAGGGAACAAGGATAAAAGATGAGTACAAGGAGAACACTTGTAAATACACTTAATCTATAGATGTAGAAGGGGATAAACCCTCACAAGTCATCCATAAATAGATAATTATCCTATCAATCTTGATCATATGGGGAGGTAGGTGAATATTGTAATGAAATAGTTGCAAGGGTAGTCTCAGGTGCCTCACTAGTAGCTAGTGCCAAAGTTGAAGCACTTGGTAGGCCCTCATCTAGAAGCTCTACTCACTAGAAAAAAAATTATATCATTACCTCCATTTTTTCTCTTTATTTTTCTTCAATACACTATTTTAATTTATTTCTACTCCATTTTTTGAAATGTAGGTGTTATTCATCAAGTTGGCATTACTCATAGCATAGTTTGTGTTGACTAGAGGAGTTTGGTGCTAGTTTGGGCACAATGTATGATGATATTGGCACCAATGTTGACATCCAAATTAATGCCTATCAAATAAGTGGTTGTAACATTAAACACTATAATGAAGTATTCAAATTATTATCCTGTCAAACTTTATTTTTCTATTGTTTTCATAGTTAGCATATTCTTTAATGTCAGCATTAATGCCCTTATCTTAAGGTCATATATCTCTTATGTGATATCCTAACACTTTACTATTTATCTTGCATGTTCTTTAAGTTTTGATTAAAGTTTTTATTATACTCTTATGGAGCTTAAGATAGATGACAACTAGGGTTGTGAGATTGTGTTATGGTCTATAGAAATGATTTTTTTAAAAATCATAAATGTTATTGTTGTAGAGCCTAAGTAGTCTCCAAGTGGGAGATTGTTGTGATTTCAAGCCTAATTAGACTTAAAGGTTTAATCAGTGTAGTTTCCCTCAATATTATTTCTATGATGGTTTGGGGGCAGTACCCCCAAGATGGAGTCAAGGGGCAATGCCCCTATAGGTTCTTGGGGCAATTCCCTAGGGAAATACAGGGTAGGGTCGAGGGGAAACACCCCCGTGGGGGATTTTGGGGGTAGCACTCCTGAAGCCAAAAATTCCCTTATATTATAAAAGGTATTCGCTTCTATTTTCCCATTGCATGACTTATTCTAGACCTAATTGTGTAAGTAGTAAAAAGCTTGTATAAAAAGGCCTAGGGTTAGGGATTTTCATGATGTGTGATGCAAAATTTGATTCTTGTAGTGGTATTAAGCTATAAGGGATTACGAGTTCTAATCATTGGAACATAATAATATTGGACTTTTTGTTGGTGGACGTAGCCCAAGGATTGGGTGAACCACATTAAATCTTGGTGTCTTATGTTCTCTTATGTGTGATCTATTATTTTCTAATATTGGTTATATTTGTATGTAATTGTTATTTCTATCTGAGGTTAATCCTAACAAGTGGTATTCAAGCCAGGTTGGTCATCATTTTTTTCTCAAGCCAAACCATCATCATTTTTTTAGCGATCCTCTATAGGAAGGTCTCACGATTGAGTGGGAGTCTCATGGTTGAGTGGGAGTCTCATAGTTGAGTGGGAGTCTCAAAAGTTTAATAGGCAGAACTTTCAATTATGGAAGATGAAAATGGAGGACTATCTCTATCAGAAGGATTTATGGAAGTCATTCACAGGAAAAACTAAAAACAAGTGAACTATGAAAAATGAGGACTAGGATCTTTTAGATAGAAAGAAACTTGGAAGAATTCAATTATGCCTAGCACCATTGGTCACATTTAACATTACAAAAGCAAAGACGATAGAAGAGTTGATGGAAACCCTAGCAAAATTGTATAAAAAGCCCTTCGCTTCAAATAAGGTATTTCTCATGAAGTTTTAATTTAATATGAAAATGACAGAAGGTGGATCTATTGTAGATCATTTAAATGAGTTTAATATTATTAATAGTCAATTGTCTTATGTGGCTATTAATTTTTATGAAAAAATTAGGGCTCTCTTGATTTTGTGTTCTTTGCCGAAAAGTTGGAATGGCTTGGTAATAGCCATGAGTAATTCTATTTTTGGATCTAATAACTTAAAATATGATAATGTGATCAGTGTTATTTTGAGTGAGGAAACTCATAGAAAAATTTCAAGTGGATCTACATTAGGAAGTGCTTTGAACACACAAAGTAGAGGTAGAACAACTAAGAGAGGAAATAATTTCAGACATCATGGGAAGTCAAGAGGAAAGTCAAAGGGGAAGAGGTCTCAATCCAGAGGACTAAGAGATTGTCAGTACTGTGGTAAAATAGGGCATAAGAAGAAAGATTGATGGACTCAAAATAACAATGAAGGAGATAAACTAGAAGGGAACAAGGAAGCAAATGTGGTAAGTAACAAATCTGAAGAGGATGCTTTGCTTCTATCTTTAGAAATCATTGATGATTCATGGGTTTTAGATTCTGGTACTTCATTTCATGCTATACCTCATAGAGATTATTTCATTGATTATGTCCAAGGGGATTTTGGACTTGATTATTTGGGGGATAATGAACTCTATCAAATTGTTGGAAAGGGAAAAGTCAAGATTAAGTTGCAGAATGGGAATCATTAGCTAGTACATAAGGTAAGACATGTTCCAAGGTTGGCTAAGAATTTAATTTTAGTAGGGAAACTTGGTAATGATGGTTGTGTAGTTACTTTTAATGATAAAAATTGGAAGGTTTCAAAAGGTTCCCTTGTAGTAGCAAAAGGTGTGAAAGTAGGAAACTTATATCTTTTTACAGGTCATATTGTTCCTTCTACTTTGTTTGTTTTAGAGAAAAATGAACATTTAGGAACAATTACTACAATTAAGTAGGGAGAACAAATAGTTGTTGTAGATTTTGATATAGTGCTATGGCACAAAAAACATGGGCACAAGAGTGAGAAAGGTATGAAAGAACTTCATTCAAAGAAAGTTTTACCAAGTCTAAAATATGTCAATATGGACTTCTGTGAAATTTGTGTCTATGGAAAATAAAAGAGAGTGAGTTTTGTGAAGAGTAGGAAGGAAAATGAGAGTGAGAAATTAGAGCTTGTGCATATAGATGTATGGGGACCAGCTTAGATATATTCCCTTGGTGGATCTCATTATTATGTTACATTTATTGATGATGCAACTAGAAAAGTATGAGTTTATTTCCTTAAATATAAATCTGATGTATTTAAAACTTTTAAGAAATGAAAATGGTTGGTTGAAAATGAGACTAGAAATAAATTAAAATGTCTCAGATATGATAATGGTGGTGAGTATTGCAGTTATGAATTTGAAAATTATTGCTCCACTAATGGTATTTGTAGATAGAAAACTGTTCCAAGGACTACACAGGAAAATGGAGTGGCTGAATGCATGATATTGCATGTACATTTTCCCTTAAACATGTTGTTGGAGGCTATCAATACTGCTATATATTTGATTAATAGAGGTCCCTCTACTCCTTTGGGTTGTGGTATTCTAGAGGAAGTATAGACTAGTAAGAAGGTGAGTTATTCTTTTCTCAAAACCTTCAATTATGAAGAATTTTCTCATATAGCTTCTAAAAATAGAGCCAAGTTGGAAGCTAAGTCAAAGAAATGTGTATTTGTTGGATATGGCATTAACAAATTTGGTTATAGGATTTGGGATTTTGCAAATCATAAAATTGTAAGAAGTAGGGATGTCATATTCAATGAAAAAGTGTTGTACAAAGATCTGTTGCAGCAACATGAGAAGAAAGAAGATGATTATGTAGTGCTGGATGATACTTCTAAAGCTTATGCTCTAGCAATTCCTCATGATCTACAACAACTACAACAAAAAATACCACACACCCCAATGAATGTTAGATGCTCAATAAGGCTAAGTAGACCTCAAGAAATATTTTCTCTCTTTTTGTATTCTATTTTACTTACTGATCCTGGTGAACCTGAATGTTCTGGTGAAGTTGTGCATGTGGATACTAAGATTCAAAGGGAATTTTCAATGAAAGAAGAAATAGACTCTTTGATGAAAAATAAGACATGGGATTTATGCAAGTTTCCTATAGGTAAAAGGGCTTTATAGAATAAATGGTTTTACAGGTTAAAAGAAGAGGAATTAGGTAAAAAAATATTTAAAGCTAGGCTATTTTTAAAGGATTGGCACAGAAAAAGGGCATTGATTTTGATGAGATATTTTCTCCTATTGTTAAAATGACTTCTATTTGCACTATTTTAAGTATTATGGCTACTAAAGATTTGCATTTAAAGTAGCTTTATGTTAAAATAGCCTTTCTTCATGATGATTTGGATGAAGAGATCTGTATGGCGTAGCCATAGGGATTTGAAGTCAAAGGTAAGGAGAACTTAGTGTGTACATTGAAGAAAAGTCTATATGGCTTGAAGTGTGATGAACCTCCTTATAGCAATATTGTGAGAATGCTCGAAATAACAGAATACAAAGTGATAGCAGAACTCAGAATGAATCTACTGATCGCAGGCCACTTCGAGGGGGTAACCTCCTTTGAGCAAGCTCAATACAATAAATTCGTTCGTGTCCATCAAGGGCCTCAACCTATTCTTATATACTGAGTACGATCTAGAAAAGTAATACTACCTATGCATGTGGGATAATAAAATATACTCACGGGACGACTTACAAAGCATATGCGTCCAACAACACTACTCTAACAAAATAAACAGAAGGAACACACAGGTTCCTAACATCCCCTCTCCCTTAGAAAAAAGCTTTGTCCTCAAAGCTTAAGGTGTGGAAATTGTTGTTGAATCTGAAGAAGGGGTTCCCAGGTAGCATCCTCTGGTTGCATGCCATGCCACTGAATCAAGACCTCAGAGATGGAGCGAGAGCGAAGCTGGCGAGTGCGCTGGTCAATGATTGCCACCGGCTCCAGGATAATGGATCCTTCCATATCCATTTCAGGGAGAGTAGTTTGTGCTCTGACAGTGGTACCCAGAACTTTCTTTAGACAAGAAACATGAAAGACTGGATGAATGCGGGAAGAAGGAGGAAGTTCCAGTTTATAAGCAACTGAACCAATCTTCTACAGAACCTTATAAGGCCCATAAAATTTTGGGGCCAGCTTATGACGCCCTTTCAGCTTTAGGGAGGATTGTTTGTATGGCTGTAGACGAAGAAAAACCATATCCCCAACTTGAAATGAGTGCTCAGAATGGTGTTGATCTGCTTGTTGTTTCATCCGATTACGGGCCATGTGAAGATTATCCTGTAAGGTACGAAGAATCTGATCCCTACTGCGGAGAACTATGTCAACTGCCTGGACTGGTGAGCTGTTGGGAGTGTAGGGAAGGAGCACTGAAGGTGCCTGACCATAGACTGCTTCATATGGAGTCATTTTAGAGGCAGTGTGGTAAGAGGTATTGTACCACCATTCAGCTAAAGGGAGCCACTTGGCCCACTGATGTTGCTGTTCGGAAGTGAAGCAACGAAGATAAGTTTCCAAGCATTTATTGACAATTTCAGTTTGACCATCAGTTTGTGGGTGATAGCCCGAACTCATCTTCAGTTTGGTGCCAGTTTTCTGAAACAGTTCAGTCCAAAAATGACTGGTAAAAGTTGCATCACGATCAGAGACAATGGAAGAAGGGAGTCCATGAAGACGAAATATCTGGTCCATGAAGATTTGTGCAACAGAGGAGGCAGTATAGGGGTGGCTGAGGGCACAAAAATGACTATATTTCGAGAGACGATCAACCACAACCAAGATCACTGTCTTGCCACCGGATTTAGGAAGCCCTTCAATGAAATCCATAGAAATATCAGTCCAAATCCGTGTAGGGATGGGCAATGGTTCGAGCAAGCCAGGAAGGAGGGTCGTTTCACCCTTGTGGCATTGGCAAGTATCACATTCAGCCACCATCTATTGAATCGTCTGCTTCATCCCTTTCCAAAAGAAGTTTCTCCTTGCTCGCTCATAAGTTTTGAGGAAGCCTGAGTGCCCTGCTGAAGTAGAAGCATGGAGTTCATAAAAAATAGCCTGATGTAGAGCTGGGTTCTGAGGAAGCACTAGCCGACCCTTGTATCGAAGAGAAGCACCATCCCAAGAGTAATGTGGTATAGCAGAAGGATTATTGGCTAGCTGGTGAATGATTTGAGATAAAGAAGAGTCACTATCATAGCCCTGCTGAACAGATGCTAACCAATTGGGAATGGGCATAGAAATAGCGGAAAGGGAAGCTTGATTATCAAATGTGCGAGAAAGAGCATCTGCCACAATATTCTCCTTACCCTTCTTGTAGGTGATCTCATAATCATACCCCATGAGTTTGCTGACCCATTTCTGTTGTGTAGGAGAGGATACCCGTTGTTCCAGGAAGTATTTCAGACTTTGGTGATTGGTTCTGATGCAAAAATGGCTCCCTAAGAGGTATGGCCGCCACTTCTGTACAGCATGCAAAATAGCCATCATTTCTTTTTCATAAGTAGAGAGGGCTAGATTCTTACCAGAGAGGGCTTTGCTAGTGAACGCAATAGGATGGTCATCTTGCAGGAGAACAGCACCCAATCCATTGCCGCAAGCATCACTCTCAATAGTGAAGGGTTTGGAAAAATCTGGCATCGCGAGAACAGGTGTACTGCACATAGCCTGGTTCAGTTGTTCAAATGCAGTCTCAGCAACAGGGGTCCAGGAGAAGGCATCCTTTTTTAACAGAGCTGTCAATGGTGCTACAATTTTCCCGTAATCTTTGACAAACTTGCGGTAGTAGCCAGTCAACCCCAAAAAACCCTGAAGGCTCTTGAGAGTTTTAGGATGCGGCCAAGTTTTCATGGCATCTATTTTTGTAGGATCCACCCGCACTCCATGGTGTGCAACAATATGCCCGAGATACTCCACTTCCTCCTGGCCAAACACACATTTAGATAGTTTTGCACAGAGTTGATGATCAGAGAGAAGTTGCAAGACAAGCTCTAGATGATGGAGATGCTCAGCCCAAGTTTTGCTATATATGAGGATATCATCAAAGAAGACCAGAATGAATTTCCGGAGGTATGGTCGAAATATGTTATTCATCACTGCCTGAAATGTTGAAGGAGCATTCATGAGGCCAAAGGGCATGACTAAAAATTCATAGTGACCATCATGTGTGCGGAAGGCAGTTTTAGGTATATCCTACTCATTAACCCGAATTTGATGATACCCAGAACGAAGATCTAACTTGGAGAAAAAATGAGCCCCATGAAGTTCATCAAGAAGTTCATCAACAACTGGAATGGGAAACTTGTCCTTTATAGTGAGATGATTAAGTGCTCGAAAATCAATGCAGAGTTGCCATGACCCATATTTTTTGCGAACAAGCAGAACTGGAGAAGAAAAGGAACTGGTACTAGGGCGAATAATACCTTGCTTCAGTAAGTCACGGACAAGTATCTCGATTTCGGTCTTCTGATGAAATGGGTAGCGGTAGGGCCTGATGTTGGGCGGAACACTGCCAGGAAGGAGCTGAATACGATGGTCCTCTGGACGAGAAGGAGGTAATCCCACAGGTTCAACAAATACACCAGAATACTTGTCCAAAATGTGTTGGAGATCGGCAGGAGTGCTAGAGACTGCTGATGGCTGCATCTGAATGGAATGGAGCTGAGCGATGACACCATGTGAATTCTTCTTAAGAATTTTTTCCATACGGTGTGAACTAATGATGCTGAGAGACCCTGGTTGTAAGCCTTTCAAAGTGTGTTGGTGCCCCTCGGCTGAAAACTGCATCCAAAGTTCAGCAAAATCCCAGAGAATGGGGCCAAGAGTGCGTAACCATTGGGCACCCAAAACCACATCACAGCCACCTAAGGGTAAGGCAAACATGTCAGAGCGCATGTTATAATCTCCAATAGAGAGACGCACATTGCGACATTTCCCTTTACAAGGTAAAGTGCCCCCATTGGCAATCATGACTTCAAAGCTAGAGCAGGGATGGATAAAGCAATCAGCCTGTTTGGCTATGCGTGGATCAATGAAGTTATGAGTGCTACCAGAATCAATGAGTATAGTAAGAGGGATCTTCTTGAAGAAACCCTGGACCCGCATGGTTTGTGGAGTAGTGACTCCTACCAAAGCATGGACAGATATCTCTGGTGGAGCCTCTGGTGAAGGAGGTTCAGGCTGGTGAGGCTCAACCTCATCATCCACTATTTCCTGAGCATCTACATATTCTTCCAGTTCCGGTGGAGAATCCACATCCAAGAGATAGAGCTTTTGCTGAACACATCTATGGCCCCGAGACCATTTCTCATCACAATTATAACAAAGCCCTTTGTCTCGCCTGACTCGCATCTCTGTTTCAGACAAGTGCTTGATCGGAGTAGTTCTGGGAGCTGGTATGACTGGAGGGTTGTGAGAACTTGTATTTCTGAATGGAACAAAATTAGATCTGGAGCGTTGTAGAGCACTAATCTTGTCTTCCGCTAACTTAGCCAACCCAAGGGCTTCCATCATTGTAGTAGGTCGAAACATTTTGACTTCTGAGCGAAGTGCATCCTTCAGACCACTGACAAAACAACTACGGAAGAATTCATCAGACAAGCCCTCTGTGTGATTAGCTAATTTTTCAAACTCTGTCTGGTATTCTCTTACAGTGCCTGTTGACGCAGTTTAGTCAGTGCTCCTGTGAAATCATCAAAAGAACTAGGGCCAAAGCGCTCCAAAATGAGGGTGCACAATTCTCTCCATGTTGGGCCTACATTAGCCTTGATGTACCAACGGAACCATTGAAGAGCTTCATGTTCCAAATGAAAAGATGCAAGGGGGACTTTGTGGTTATCCAAAGTATTATGCAAGCTGAAATACTGCTCTGCCCTATAGATCCATCCAGTCGGATCAGAACCATCGAAGCGTGGAAAATCAAGCTTTGGTCCACGGAAATTGCCAGAAGAGGACCCAGTATCTCCTGAATGGTTTCGGCTCATGGCTGACTGCTGAAAGTTAAGACCCAGAATTTTGTCATCCAGATCTTGAAGTTTGGTTTTGAGGGATGCCATTTCTTCTTCCATGATTTTTGCTCCTGTACGCGTAACAACCATAAAGCAAGGTTTTTTTTTTTTTTTTTTTTTTTTTTTTTTTTTTTTTTTTGTGGAATGGGTAGAAGATGAGAAACAAAAACTTTTTTAGTTATGGAAAACTTGGATTTGGGTAAAACTCAGATAGGAAATGGGTGTTCGACGGGTGGTGGGAGACTATCTAGGGACAAGGGAAACAGAAAAATGAGGGTTTCAAGGGTAGGGAGGCGAAATGAGGCGAACAGTCCAAGAGGGATAAGGGAGCAAAATGAGGAATTGAATCTTGTGGCTCAGTTTGGTGGTGATTGGATGAGAGGTGAAAAAGATAGGGCAAACCCTAAAATTAGATAAATGAGGGATTTAGGGCTTTGATATGTAAAATTTGGGGTTGGGTCGCCAAGGAAGGAAGTATGCGAAATGATATTGCAGACGTTCTGCGGAAGTATGAGCAGAAACAGAAATTCACTCACAGACAGAACAACGGAAAAGAGTTATTGCAATAACAAGAGATATTAGAAGTGAGAGGAACCTGAAGGCCACGACAGAAAAAAAAATTTGATGTAATTTCCACCCAGCGAGCCCAAGAGAGTGCTCTGATACCAGATGTGATGAACCTCCTTATAGCAATATTGTGAGAATGCTCGAAATAACAGAATACAAAGTGATAGCAGAACTCAGAATGAATCTACTGATCGCAGGCCACTTCGAGGGGGTAACCTCCTTTGAGCAAGCTCAATACAATAAATTCGTTCGTGTCCATCAAGGGCCTCAACCTATTCTTATATACTGAGTACGATCTAGAAAAGTAATACTACCTATGCATGTGGGATAATAAAATATACTCACGGGACGACTTACAAAGCATATGCGTCCAACAACACTACTCTAACAAAATAAACAGAAGGAACACACAGGTTCCTAACATGAAGCAAGCACCTCGGCAATGGTATCTGAAATTTGACAATTTTATACATAAGCATGAATGCAATAGGTGTCATTTAGATCATTGTGTTTATTTTAAGAGGTTGGATGATGGTAGCTACATTATTTCATGTTTATATGTTGATGATATGCTTGTAGTTTGATCTAACATGGGTCACATTAAGCAGTTATAGGAATAGTTAGCACATGCATTTACTATGAAGGATTTGGGGGTAGCAAAAAAAATCCTTGATATGAAGATTTGTAGAGATAGGAAGTATAGGAGATTAACATTATCTCAGGCTAATTACATTGAGAAGGTGTTGCAATGTTTCTCTATGGAGAATGCTAAAGCTATCAGTAGGCCTTTACCTAGTCATTTGAAGTTGACTAAGGAGATGTGTCCCAAGACACAAGAAGAGGAGGACAAGATGTCTAAGGTACCTTATGCTTCAGTTGTAGAAAGCTTGATGTATGTTATGGTATGTACAAGGCCAGATATTGCACATGTAGTGGGAGTATTGGAATGCAGTTAAATGGATTCTTAGATATTTGAGAGGGACATCTAGTGAGTGTTTACACTGGGTCTACTACTGATTTATAGGGATATGTTGACTCAGATTTGGCAAGGGATATTGATACTAGGAAAAGTACTATAAGTTTTGTATTTACTATTGGTGGGGTAGTAGTGAGTTGGGTTTCTAGGTTGTATAAGGTTAATGCTTTATCTGCTACACAGGTAGAGTATGTTGCTACTACAGAGGCAGCCAAGGAGATGATATGGCTTTAGTTCTTCTTGGAAGAATTGGGACACCCTCAGAAGAATAATTATTTGTTTATAGATAGTTAGAGTGTCATTCATCTTACAAAGAATTTAGCTTTGCATTCAAAGATAAAACACATTCAGTTGTGGTACCATTTCATTTAGTCAATTTTGGATGATGGACAATTAGAGCTGGAATAGATCTCACATAAGAGAACATAAGACACCAAGATTTAATGTGGTTCACCCAATCCTTGGGCTACATCCACCAAAAACAAGTCCAATATTATTATGATCCAGTAATTAGAACCTAATTACAATCTGTAATCCCTTACAGCTCAATACTACTGCAAGAACTAATTTTTGCATCACACATTATGAAAATCCCTAACCTTAAGATTTTTTATACAAGCTTTTTGCCACTTAAATATTAGGGCTAGAATAATAAAAAATGGTAACCAATGCCTTTTACAATATAAGGTCATTTTTGGCTTTAGGGGCGCTGCCCCCAAAAACCCCCACAAGGTCAAGAGGCAGCGCCCCAAGTGCACTCCCTATCGCAGTATAGGGTGTAGTCGAGGGGGAATGCCCCAACGGGGGTTTTTGTGGGCAGAACCCCCAAAGCCAAAAATTCCCTTATATTGTAAAAGGGATTGGCTACTATTTTCCCATTGGATGACTTATTCTAGCCCTAATTGTGTAAGCGATAAAGAGCTTGTATAACAAGGCTTAGGGTTAGAGATTTTTATAATGTGTGATGTGAAAAATGGTTCTTTCGGTGGTATTGAGCTATAAGGGATTATGGATTGCAATTAGGTTGTAATAACTAGATCATAATAATATTTGACTTTCTATTGGTGGATGTAGCCTAGGGATTGTGTGATCCACGTTAAATCTTGGTGTTTTATGTTCTCTTATGTGCGATCTATTATTTTTTGATATTGGTTATATTTGCATGGAACTATTTTTTCTATCTGAGGTTAATCCTAACAATGTCCTCATGACTTGTTTAGAAAGATAATACATTTTTTTGTAGGGAAGTGATAGTAGGCCATGTGTATATAATTGAAGGGTTCTCTCAAAAAATTTGTAAGCCTATCAATTGAACATATGACTGAGTAAATGGATTTTTTTTATGACTATAAAAATTTGTCACATCCTTCCAGTGATTAGTAGTGGAAATATTTAAGGGTTACGAACTTGCAAGGAAGAATGAGATGTTATGTATTCTTACATCCCCATATTTTGGCTTATTATGTTAGACCTAGTCTTGGACCACAAGGAAGTGTAAATATTACACATTGAACTTGATTGATTTTGTTCATCACATTACCGTGGGGTCAAGGAATTAGTATGGTTCGGTGTTGCATTCAGGTGAGGTACTAACACCTATTGAAGACCTTTGGCTTCACATCCTCATAGGCCTTAATTATAATTAAGGAAAATGGTTGTGAGCTTACAATGAAGAAGAAGAAGATAATTTTAACATTCACTATACTAAACATATTCTATGAGAGAACTTGTACAATTCACTAAATTAGTTATTTTATGCATCCCAATAGTGGAAATGTTTAAAGGTTGTGATATTAAAAGAAAGAATAAGGTCCCTTGTCACTAACTCATTGCTTATTATGTGAGACTTTGTTTCTACTCATGAGGACCTATGGATATTACATGTGGAACTTGATGAGTAGAGATCAATAACTAATATTCAAATATATAAAAGACTATAACAAATATAGTATAATTGATAGTTGAACCATGTAACAATAATTTAAAAATGACAATAGAGTTAATTTTTAAATGTAAATAAACAATTGGGAGTTGTTCATGAGAAATCTTGAGTTACACATACATAATTATAGAGAAAGTGTCTAATGTTATTGGGGGGTGATTCTCATTATCTTGTTAATTCATTTTTTCTCTATACTCCTGAAAATTATTTTCAATCGATTTTTCTTAGTTCTTGTAAAAAATTTAATTGGATTTAGGAGTAAGAAGTCAACTAAAAATATCTACATCTCCTTATAGGTTTGGTTTGTAAAAGGGGAAAAATAGGACTTATTGGAAATACTATGTTGACTTGTTACCAAAAACTACCAATACTCTATGTGCAAATGAATATTAATGAAGGGATAATTGTTTAGGTATAGGAATCCAAATACTAAATCCAAAAGATTGTATTTTAAAAAAAAAATCAATAGTATATTTAAGAGCACTCCCATGTCAAATATGTTGGTTCCTCAAATTGTTGGTTGAAAACCTATGAGCCTTGCCTGCTTAATATTGGGTAATTCAATACAATTTAGCCAACAGACAGGTTTGATCCTTTGAGAATCAAATACCCCTTCTCTTTAGGCCCTAAAATACCTAGGAAAGTACACCTTCACAATAACTATTTATAATTATTCAATTCTTCACAATGCAACTTTTCTAGATGATGCTCTTGAGATAGAAAATAATTGTGATATTGCTATCAGGATTTAAGTTTGTAATTTTTAGTCAAACTCATTGATCCATGTTTCATGAGTAGTGATTCAACATGAATCCATCTCTCATGGGAATAAATGAAACACTTAGCACTCATTAGATCTTTTGCTTTGTACATGGGTACCTAACATGGCCTTGTTGCTAGGACCCATTCTGCATTTCTTAGTTTTGTGAGCTTAATGCATTTCCCTAAGTTGCACTTAAGGGGGGGTGTTAGAGTAAATAATTAATAATTATTTATTTATTCTATTACTTAAGCTTACTTAGGTTAATGCATTTATTTATTATTTGTAGTCTAGGAGTTTGTTATAAGGTGTTGACAATACGGGAGTTTTTTCTCTCTTAAGTCATACTTATCCTCTCACTTTGTTCGAGGACTTTCCACCTCATGTGGATGTATGCTTAGTTGTCACACTTATCTCCTAGCATCCTCTAGCTCGCTCTAGAAGATTCCTTGAGCTCTTTATATTCAATCTCCCTCATTGTATTTCCAACATCTCATGCTTGCATATTGTAAATACATATTTTCTTGTGTTTGCATATCTTGTTGTCTCTCATGTCTGTTTAGGGTTTTTCCTTGCTCCACATTCTTCCTTCCTTGGCTTCTCTTTGACAGGTTTTCACATGCAGGTGATCTTGACCATCTTCAGAGTTGGATTTCATCAACTCCAACTGATTGGACATATGAATGCAAGTGGATAAATGACAAATAGATGAATTAGTCAAAGAACCACACAAACTACAATAATCGTCATCTAGTATCTCATGATATTTTTCAAATGTTTTAATTGTAATTGATATGTATGTATGTATGTATGTATGTATGTATGTATGTATGTATGTATCTATATATATATATATATATATATATATATATATATATATATATATATATATATATATATATATATATATATATATATATATATATATATATATATATTACAAATGATCTTGGTATCCTTTATAAAGAATAAAAGGATGCATACAAGCTTAAGATCATCACACCATTTCCTAACTAAAACCTAAATGCAACTAAAAGCTTATTAATTACAATGCAAAGTTTAACAAAGTAATTGATCCATAAGTTTGATGTCATCATCACCACTTTTTGAAAAATCATATCCCTTGGTTTTGAGAAAAAAAAAATCATGAGACTCCATTAACCTCCTTGATTTTATTTGGGAAATGCTTTCGATCTCAAAATTGACAATTATTTGATAAATAATTACTACATAGAAAATAGTTTAATAAGGAACCTTCTAATATAAAATTAATACCTTACCTTTTCATTTTGTTTGTATAAAGCAACTCGTAGCTTTCTCCATGCACATATTAAATATTTCATATTTGAAACAAAACATATACTGAATTAAGCATTATATAAAAATATGTAAAATTATAACCTAATAAATTTAGAGTAAGCATAAAACATTTCATCATGAAGATCCTTTCATATTTAAGATTAGATAACTTAGAATATTGCATTCATATTACATCTTGAGGATAAGTAATAAGGAAACATATGAAATATTTATAGTCTCAAGATATATTTTTTTAAATGATACCTTTTGAAGATCTCACCTTTTCAAGGGACCAAAGCACTTACCTTGTAAAATTATGAGATTTTGCGTCCTCATGGGTCTTCTTACCTATGCCCCCTAATTTATTGATATTAGGTCTGATTTGGGGTTTATCTCAAAAGGAGACATTAAAACATTTTGATGTTTTCAAGAGTATTTAGTTTCAAAGAATAAAATAAATGTACAAGAAAAAACAAACATAAAAGTTTTTAGATCTTAATTATTTCCCATTCTCATGTATTAGTATAATGAGAAATTTATCTATAATATTATTCTCCCTAAAAATCTTAACACTTTCTAAAAATAAATTATAATCTGAAGACATCATGTATAAATATATAGGGAATATATAAAAATTACCTCATTAATATGTAATTAGAGCTATCAATTATATTTTCACCATAGATGGCTTTCTCTCTTGATATAATAATCATATAAAGGTTTCCAATAAGATAATTCAAACATGAATAAATGACTAAAGCCATCAAGGTTAGTGATTTCAATAAAATATACCATTCAAAAATTATGTTGTCATATAATAAATAAAGATAAGATATTAGTATAAAAGAGATTAAAACCTTACATGTATCTTACCTCTTTCATTTAACATACATATAGCCATTTTTAGAGGAGAGAGTGTTAACCATTGTGATATTGCAACCTTTTTCACTTTCGGCAGCTATCTCACATAGGCCTTACGAGGTTGCAATAAAACTTAGGTTTAAGGTTTTTACAACATCTCCATTTTCTAGCTTCACCCTTTCACAATCATGTTGTTGGTAAATATAATGTCTCACTCTCTTAACAAACATAGAAATTTTATGCAAAAGGAAAAATTATGTTGCTCAATGATATAAGGATCCAAAGAATGCTTTTGAATTCATTATGCTCATCGAGGTGAGCAGTGGAATCTAAGCAGATTATTTTATTCAAATTTATTCAAGAGTGCCATAAGCATTCAAACTATTGTGGCTTTATTATATAGCTCATGAAGCTCGTCTTGGATATGTTAGCCCCAATTGATGATGTAACTAAGAATGCTATGAATGTATGTGAAAGAGTCATACTAATTATCATGTTTTCATTAATGTCAAATTCTTTGTTGGCTAGAAATTATGTTAATTCAATAGAGTATTATATCATTTGATTGATGAAGAGGAGTTGAAGAAAGTATGATAATGACAGAGTTGATAAGTATGGAATTCAATGTGAACTTAAATGAGTTGGACAATGATAATGTAATATTGGTTTGATTTTTTTACAATCATGTAATGATTAAGTCTATGTATTAACTAAGCTATTCAAGTTACACCAAGTAACAAGGTGAATGAAGGAGTACAACATTGACCAAGGAATTTATAAAAGTGAATATAAATTTTAGTGTTAACTGAGTAATTCATTTGTTAATTGAGTAATGTATTTCCCAAGTGAAATGTAATGGTCACCAAGTATGAGCTAGAAGAAAATTTTAGAAAGATAGAAGTAAAGGCTAACTTATACTGAAAATAAAGAATATTCAAGAAGTTCAAAGGCTAAATTAAAATTTTGTTACAATATCTATGGCTGCAAAAATATAGTAAATATTCGATGATGGAGATTTAAACAAGATAAGGGTGAGCACAAATTTCAATGAAAGTTTAATTTTCTAAGTGACTAAATCCATTGAATCTAAGATCAAAGGATGTAACTAGGCAGAAGAACCTAGAAGAATATGGAAGTAGAGAATTTACTATTTAAGGAGATGTTGGAGCAAGGTTTTTGCTGCTAATCAATATTGTTAAGTTGGATACATGTACAAAGAAAGGAAAAGGAAAGAAGAAAGGAGAATCGAGTCGAGTAGAAGGAAGATCAAGAAGAGTTAGAGAAAGGTGAAATAGTGAAGAAGTGAATCAGCCAAATAGAGATCAGAGAGTAAGATGATAGAATGAAATAGAGATATGAAAAAGTAAGGTAGTGTTAAATCTTATAGATCATCTTACTATTAATTTCTTACCATTTTATCCAAAAACTCTCTTAACTAAGTGGCCCTAAAAAGTCTATGAAATCCTATATCATAATAATGATTAATGATATTTGTATGTCCTTTAGAGAAGGCCACTCTTTAGATAGGATCAAGGAGTGATAAGGTCTGGATGATCTTTATGTTAAAACACTCTAACAAGGTCACACTAAAAATTACATGTAAACCTTTGACAAGGTTGGCTCCTAGCAGAGCTCACTTTAGGAGACTAAAATTATTTGGGTTACTAATCCTAGGTGGTTTTTTTCCTTTACAAGGTTTCCACTCTAAATCATGGTGTCAAATGTGGCAATGTGTTTATGTTTCAAGTTGATTCTAATGGTATTTACTTAATACTAAAACTCAAAAATAATTAAGTAAAGGTTGGGTAATAGTAAGGTAAAATCTAAGTTATATTCTTGATACTCACTAATAATAGAAATAATGAGATAATAGTTTGAAGTAAATTGATTACAAGATTGAATTGTGAAGTTGAGTGAGATCATCGAGTTATTTCTATTGATGTTTATGAAGTTGAATTGGTAATAAAGTGTTTGAAAATCTTGTAGAATAACTAGACATAACTAATTCACCCACCCCCCAGTTATCTAATAATTGGTATCAGAGCACAATGCTTGGAGGAAGAAGCTTGAAGAAACTTGAGCTAAATTTTTAAAGATGTATAAGAGAGAGGTACGAAATCTTAAAAAGGAGAATTTATCCTCATGGAAAAACACAATGAGGCTACATCTATCTGGAATTTGTGACAATGATACATACTAGTTGGATAATGAATACACGGCACCACACCATCCTATGCCCTTGGAAAAAATGGATGAGAAGAAAGACCATAATAGGCTAATGATTGAAATTGCATCTGCCTTGAATGATCTTGAGTTTGATGATGTCAAGAACTATGTTAATTCTAAAAAATTATGGGATAAATTGGCACTTGTACATGGTTGAGATCCAATATGTTGAGAGCTAAAGTGAAAATTTTAAGACACAAGTATGATGACATGAGAATTAAAGAAGGTTAGAATGTTGCACAGTATGTGAACTGAATCAAGGAAGTGGTAAGTGCAATTAGAGTTGTTGGAAGAGCCATAAGAGATTATTATATTGTAAGTAAATTTTTGAGGACTCTTCTAGCCTTTTGTGCTATAAAAGTTCATGTAATTCAAGAAGTTATAGGTGTGCCTAGTAACAATTTAACACTTGATATTTTAGTTGGTCACTTGACTATATTTGAGTTGAGTAGTTATCATAATAGTTTGGTTACACTTGGAAATGATTTTAAGTCTTTAGTAACCAATTGTAGTTTAAGGAAACAGAATAATAGTAAATATGAACTAAATTTGAATCTGAAGATGATATCAATGATATTGAAGCATTTCTTGCAAGGATTTTATCAAGATGAAAAGGTAAATTCAAATTAGGTAAACTTGATCTAGTTTAAGTGAGATGAAGTTGGTCATTTTGCTACTAAGTGTCCTAATAGAAGTAACAGTGATAGACCTAACAAGAAAGATCACAAGTACATGAATAATAGGGACTAAAAAGACAAAGGAAATAAATCATGCTACATTGTTGAAGAAGAGCACATGAGTCCATTTTTGATGATGAGAAGGAAGCAGTTGAAATGGTGTATGTTGCTATCAAAAAAGATCCTAATGGAGAAAGGTATGAAAATGAAAAAATCTCTTATTTAACATGTTAGCAAGAATGATACATGGATCATAGATAGTGGATGTGCACATCACATGACTAGTGACATAAGTAAATTTGACAAACTTGAGCAAAACAACAATGGTGGAACTATTAAATTAGGTAATGTTGTTCCATGTCGAGTGAATGGAAGAGGATCATTAATGTTGAAAGAAAAAATCAGATGTGATGATGCATACTAGTTACAAGGACTAAAGTATTTTTTTTAGTGTTTCTTAATTGAAAATACAAGTCAAAAGCTAGAGTTTCATAATAGAAAAGTGAAAATATTTGATGATGAAGGAAATTTGATTGGATCTAGAGTGCAAACAAAGAGGTATGTATTTTATCTTGATTCTAATATTGATACATGGTTTTTTTCTAAAGCTGAGGATGTGTGGTTATGGCATTAAAGGTTGTCTTGTGTAGATTTTGAAAACACGGTGAATGTAAGTAGAAAGAAAAGAGTTGGAGGTTTATCGAATCTACAAAAACCTAAGAATGCTATGTACAAAGAATATCAACTCAATAGGATGAAGAAGTCAAATTTTTCAAGCAACTCACACACTTCTAATGATTTTTTGGAATTAGTGCATACTGATTTGTGTGGACCAATGGGATGGGAAAGTTATTATGGTGATATATACTTCATATTATTTGTTGACGATTACAATAGGATAATGATGTTGAAAGTAATTGTTCAATTGTATATTGTCTTTCATGTTACATAAAATGTCAAGTCTTTACCAATCAATAGTTGTCGAGCTCACTTGGGCAATAAAGATAGATTCTAGTATTTATCAAGCTCACTTGAGCACCAAAGGAAGTTTGTAGGAAGAAAATATCTACCAAGTTTACTTGAGCACCAAAGAGAAGTTGGCATGAAACCAGTTTTAATCAAGCTCACTCAATTACCAAAGGAAGTCTAAAGAAATTCTTTTTCTGAGTTAGTGTTGACAGAGATGGGTCGGCTAATGAAGGATTTTCTTGATTCAGCATATTTAATTTAATAAATTTATTTGTTAATTCTAGCCAACTTAAGGGATGAATATTTCAAATTTGTAAGTGTATTCAAGCTAACTTGACAAGAAAAAAGATATAAGTATAAGGTGAAGTTGTGGGATTGAATAAGAGAATCATGGGATTGAAAAGATAAACCAAGGAAGAAAATTAGACGGCTGGAGAGTATCTTGAGTTGACTGAACTGTAAAGTTATATCTAATCAAGGAGGATCATATATTCAAGACAAAACAAAGATTTTAAATCAGCAATTTAGTTTCATAAAAAATCAGGTCATATCATTGTTACTCTCTATAATTGTAGTAGTGTATCCAATCTCTTAACAGGGTTATCATAACATCTATTTGCCAAATCCTCTAACAAGGTGGCATTTCTAGATTGAAGTGTCTAAAGAACTCTATCAAGACCACTCCTAATAGGGTGATTTAAATCCTTTAACAATGTCACACCTAACAATATGTTTTGTAACCTTTAACAAGGTTGGCTCCTAACAAGGCTCACTTCAGAAGAGTGAAAAATAGTAACTAGTTACAATTGGTGGTTTTTCCGAAATTGGGTGTCCACATTAAATCCCAGTGTCATATCTATTCATGTTATTTTCTTTGTGATTCTACAACTAAGTTAATTAAGGTTAGTCACATTAAATATCTTAAGAAGTATTTATTTTAGCGATTGTTGAGTAACAATAATTCTTAGTGTTTGGCGAGTGATTTAGTGCTAACCGAGTTACAATAGTATTTTCAATTTTAGTAGAGTTTGGTTTTGATTTGTATTGACATCTAAGGGATCTTGGATTTATTTTTGTGGTAATTGATTCAACCCTCCTCTCTTAGTTACTCCTCTTATATTTCTAGTAGATGATTGTTGAATTCATGAAGATAAAATCACATGCTTTTGATATGTTTAAATGGTATAAGGCTAGAGTTAACAAAGAGACAAGTAAATAATTGAAATGTATAAGATCTAATAGAGGTGGTGAATTCTTTTTTTTTTTAATTCACTAACTTTTGTGTTGAGAATTCTATTAAAAGACAATTATCTACACTACCGCAACAAAATAGAATTTCCAAGAGAAGAAATAGATCAATTATGCATTGTGCAAGGACATTGGTGATTGAAAAAGATGTTGATAAAATATTCTAGAGAGAGACCATTATCACTATAGTATATACTCTCAATCAAGTTTAGTTTAAGAAATGAAAAACCTAAACACCCTGTGAACTCTAGTAGGTCATACACCTAATGTGGGCTATTTCAAGATATTTGGAAGTAGTTGTTACATTCATAAGGATGCAAGGAATGGTAAATTTGATTCAAAAGGAGATGAAGGTGTTTTCCTTGGCTATTCATCTAAGAACAAGTTACATAAATATTTGAATAAAGCTACTTAAAAAATTATTGAAAGTGCAAATGTGAGAACTAATGAGTTTGCAGACAAAAACAATGTGGAAAGTGAGAAGGAACCTAAAGATTACAATAGATTTATATATGTGTATAAATATGTAGCTAATACACTACCTAAGTTACAAAAGAGAGCTACTAAGAAACAACCTACTTTACTTGAGGAGAAGATAGTACAACCCAAGTAGGAAGGTGAACCCCAACCGACTGAGAAAATGCTAAAAATCAAAGAATTGAACCAATGTTAGCAAAATATGTTAGAAAGAGTCATTCACCTTAACAAATAATTGGAGACAGAAGTGTTGGAGTGATGAAAAGAAGTAAGTTAACAGACTATACATGTTTATAGTTTTTTTCAAACCTAAAATAGTTAAGGTTGCACTTGATAGTGAGGAGATTGATTAGATAGAGAAGAACAGCAAATGGGCACTAGTATCAAGTCCTACAAAAAACAATATGCTAATAACAACATGAATTTTCAAGAATAAGATGACTAAAAATGGAGAAGTGGTGAGAAACAAGGAAAGACTAGTTTGGAAAGGATATGCCCAGTTAGACGACACAGACTATGGTGAGACTTTTTCACTTGTGGAAAGATTGGAAGGAGTAAAAACATTGTTGGCCTATGCTACTTACAAGAAATTTAAAGTTTATCAAATAGATGTTGAATTTGCATTTCTGAATGGAATACTTGAAAAAAATTTCTACATAGAAATACTAGAAGGATTTGTTGAACCTGATCAGAAGAAGTTGGTTTGCAAGTCAAACAAGGCACTATATAGACTGGAGCAAGCACCGAGAGCATGGAATAAAAGGTTATATTCTTATTAGATCAAAGTTGAATTTTCTAGAATAAGTGAGATCGGTAATCTTTAGTGAAGAGTGAATCTAAAAATATGGTGTTGATTGTTGAAATTTTTGTGGATGAGATTGTATTTGGTGGAATTAATTTTCTATGTAAATCATTTTCTAACCAAATGAGTAAAGAATTTGAGATGAATTTTTTTATTTGTTTACAAGTTCATCAAACAAGGAATGGTATATATTGTTAGAATATATAGTCCACTAATATAATTGAGAGTGGGGGTGAATCAGTTATCAAACTATTATCACAATTATCAACCTTAAACAAACTTAACCATATCACTAATATAAACTAAAACCACAACAAGATACTCATACACAATAATACCAAATATGTTAACTATGGAAACCCTTGATCAGAGGGAAAACCATGGTGGGGATGGTACCCACAAGATGATGTGCTAATATAAATGTTCCTTGTTAGAGGATGGACCCTATTAGGAGTTTTTGAATACATTCAGTACATATTAGTCCCTATTAGGAGGCTTTGAATCCCTATTAGGAGATTCCAAACCTATTAGGAGTTGTGTAAACCCTATTAGGAGTTGTGGAAGATAGTTGGACCCACTACCCAAATAGCTTCAAGGACAAGACCAATGAACCCAATGTCCAAATGATCTATGTATTATTCCTTGTAGAATAATGAAATTGTACTATATTGTTCCTTCCTCTTTCTCTATCTTGTCGACTAGACTTCTTCTCCTTCTAATCTTCTAACCAAATCATAAATCGCATCCAATATTCCCTTGGATCACTTACCTACATTTGGTAAGAACTCTACTCCTTTTATCACTTCACACTTTATATAATGATCACAACACATTACAAATAAGGAAAAAATCTTTTCTTTATACCATATCTTCAAAATAATTCCTTGAGTTAGCCTTGACTCTTTCTCAATTAATTATAATAAGATAATTAATTAATTACAATTACAATAGCAATGTCTGATCACAATCTATACAAAACCTCACACATGCAATACTAGGGCTTGCACACTTGCTAACATCACCACCTCACTATCCTCTATCACTACCTGATTATGCATCTTCTTACTGCATCTCAGATATAATCTAGAAAACCAACATCATGAACTGCTTTCCCAATACTCTATCTCTAAATTTATCTTTGTAAATTAGGTAGAACTTATGTATGTCTTTGACTCAGACTCTACACACTTAACTATGTCATCAGGACATTGTATCAAACATGTCTATAACTGTACATCATCAAACAATCAAACCATTTTCCACACCACTAAGATCTATGTTTTTTACTCAGTTAGTCTTTATAGAAACCATGCTAAGTTGACATCAATGACAAACATGGTCATGAATGCAACATTTCAATACTCTCCAATGCTTAGGATACTCCCAATATGTAGTATCATTAGCATTCATGCTAACAATATCCCTTTTTGGCATTAATAGAAACATAGATGGAAAAACCATCTAAGTTCCAAGAATACCAAACAATGTTATGTTTTTGTTGTTAACCAACATCAGTTGTCCACATACTAAAAAGAATCTCAAAGAAAATAGGTGCATACCCCTTCATGGACATCAATTATTTACTTCACACTAAACAATTCACAATACATCATATGCATATTCCTACTTCCATTCATGAATCTTTCTAAATCTCTCTAAAGAGATATCTCTCCCCCATACTTCGGAGATGTATCTTTTCATGCATACTTTCCTCCATGCCTTAGGAGATGTTTTTTTATGCATACTCTCCCCATTAAAATCAATGTCAAGGACCTAAACCTCAATGTTACTTCATACCAATTGATAGATACCAATTTCTAATAAGTTTCTCCAAGTCATCAACCAGCTCGAGTGTCCAAAGACACTATTCAAAACCAGATATCAAGAGTCCTTAATAACTCCAATCATCAAAAATACTCCCCCATATGGGAAGCATTAGCATTCATTCTAGGCTAACAATAGTTCTGTGTACAATTGGACTGATGCACTCTCTACATTATCTACTCAAAAGTAGGTAGGAGCTAGACCCCAAGCATACCTCTTAAGTACTTAAATGTATCTTTAGTTAAAGGCTCCGTAAAGATATTTTCAATCTAATCCTTAGTACTCACATACTCCAATCTCATATCCTTTTTTTCTTCTTTCTCTCTGAGCACGTGATACTTAATAGATATATGCTTAGTCTTAGAATACAATACAGGATTCTTAGGCATAATCATTGTACTTGTGTTATCACAATAAATGATATCAGGTTCTTCAAACTCAATTATAATATCCTTCATCATCATCTTCACCCACATAACTTGATTATAGTTATTTTCTACTGCAACATACTCTACCTCAGCAATAATTTATGAAATACAATCTTGCTTCTTTGTTAACAAAGAAACCAATCTTCCTCCAAGAAAGAATGCTTCACCACTGGTGCTCTTTTTTCCATCCATACTGCCTACCAAATCTACATCATTATATGCACATAGAGTGAAATCACTTGATCTATCATACCAAATTCCATAGTCAGATGTCCCATTAAAATATTTGAATATTCTCTTCACTACTGCAAAATGATACTCCTGAGGATTAGCTTGAAATTTAGCTACAATCCCAATTGCATTTACTATGTCTTGTATGGTGTGAGATACTACAAACCTCCAATCATGGATATGTACTTCTTCTTCTCTACTATGGGTGTTTCATCTTTCCTAGATAACTTGTGATTAGTTATCATAGGTGTACTAATAGGTTTACAATTTTCCAAACCAAACCTTTTCAATAAATCATTTAATTACTTAGCTCGTGAAATGAAAATACCATCACTATTCTATACACTCTACAATCCTAGGAAAAATTGTTGATCTTAGATTGGTTTTAACAAGTGAGTTTTAACACACTTGAGCCATTTACTAACTTCATGCCAACCTATTAATACATGTCGAGCAAAACATGCAATTATTAGACCATGCCAAGTTGTAGTGGGTGTCGAGTCACTCATGTGCCAAGTCACTTAGGTGTCAAGTAGATAGACCATGCCGAGTGATTCAAGAGCTGAGTAAATAATGGATGCTAAGTAATGCAAGTGTTGAGTCATAGTATACAAAATAGTGCATGCTGAGCATCAAAGACTTCATATGTTGAGTGACACAATTTTAACATATTTGTTTATAATGGTACGAACAACTATTTAAACCATTTTTTAGCCCACTAAAGGATAGATTATGATATATTGGAGATAAGGATGAATCTATATTTGGATTCCTTGTGCAATTGCATGTAGCCAATCAAAAAATGGGAAGGTTTAAGTAAAAAAATGGATGAATCTCAATCGTAGATTCATACCTAACCCTAAACCACCAAATTATTCTTAAGGAGGATGAAGCCCTAAACTCTTTACAATGGGTGAAAGATTGAATTGGAGGAGTGAAAAAGTTAGTTTGCATAGCATTTAAGGTGACTTAGAAGTAAGAGTGAATTGTAGAATCAATTAGAGAAGAACAGAGGATACATCAAAGGATATAACATTGAGACATTTCATCATGAAGGATCAATTAAACATTGTGTAGAGGTGATCTATTATCAAGAAAGCAAGTGTCAATTACAGGATCTATGCTGAGACATTTTTATAAGTGATTTCAGTTAAATCTCATAACAAAGTAGTCCTAACAGGCTATATGAAATCCTTTAACAGGGTGCTTACTTATTTGTAAGTTAAAATCCTCTAAAAAGGCACACTTCTAATAGGGTGTTGAAATCCTCTAACAAGGCGAGACCTAATAGTCTTTGTAAGCCTTTCACGGGGTAGATCATGATTCATGGTCAACCTTCATTGGATACACCTTATTATTACAGTAATGAAGATCTGTGGGTTTCATCCCCACCCTAGTTTTATGTTCTCACTTGAAAGGTTTCTAGGTAATCATAGTTGGTGTTATGTGTGTGAATGCTTACATGTTTACATGATTTAGATGCATATACTTTACATGTTCTTTCAGTTTACATATTGAATGCATATGATGAATGAACGCTAAAAGTTTTATGGGTCCAAGTTCAAACTACTAATTCACACCCCCTCCCCTCCCCCCCCCCCCCAAAAGAAAAAAGTTTACTCTTTCCCCTTGTAATTCCAACAATTGGTATCAGAGCTTTGTTCTCTAAAATAGAAGCTTTGCAACTTTTAGGAAAGATCTTGAAATGGAAGTCCACAAGCTAGGAAAGACTATTGAGAACTATGAGATTGAAATACATCTCATACTACATCAAATGAATGAGGCAAGAGAGGAGCTAAAGAAATCTTTCAAGAAAAGGAAAGAGATTGCTATTGCAAAGAATGACACACTGTACAAAGAGATAGACAAAACCAAGCTATTTGCAGATGGTGACTCCAATTAATTTGATGTAGCAGTTGAAGATCTAATGGAAAAGAACAGAATCCAAGCTGAGGAAATCATAAATCTCAAGCTAGAGCAAGAATCACAAGCTATACTACTATGTGAGGTGACTAGACCGAAGAAGAAAGCTATAGAAGACAAAGCCATGCTTGAAGAAGAAAAAAGAATTCTGGCCAATAGAGTGGAAGAGAAGTCAATAAAGTTAAACAAGATCTACAACATGCACTTGAATACTCTAAGTCAAATGATGAATGCCAACTATGAATTAAATGTCAAGGACATTGAGATAACTATACTAAAGTTTCAGAATGAACAATTGCAGAGTGACCTAAGGAGAGAAAAGGAATTTGATGAAAGTTTCAATAAGCCAAATGAAGCCATCAAATACTTTGATCAATTAGTGAGATCCCCTAGACCTAACAATAATACATCAGGACTAGGCTACACAAGCACTGAAGTAGGAGAATCATCCAAAGTTGTTGAAGAAAGGAACTTCAAGGGTAAGAACTCCAAACCTACTTGTGATAATTGTGGTAAGAAAGGACATATTGCTAATATGTGTAGTAACAAGAATATAAATTAGAATGTCAAGACTAAGAACATGGCTCATTGTCATAAGTGCAACAAGCAAGGTCATCAAGCACATGAATGTAGAACTAGGACCATGCAAAAACAAAGATTTGAAGGTTATTGCTACAACTATCAGAAGTATGTGTTAGAGTAAATAATTATTTATTAATTATGTATTCTTTTACTTAAGTTCACTTAGGTTAAGGCACTTATTTATTAGTTGTAGTCTAGGAGTTGTTGAAAACACAGGAGTTTGTTCCTATCTAAGTCATACTTATCCTCTCACTTTGATCAAGGATATCCCACCTTTTGTGGACGTATGCTTAGTTTTCAACCTTATCTTCTAAAAATTTCTAGCTTGTTCTACAAGCTTCCTTGAGGCCTTTATATTTGAGCTCTCTAATTACATCTCGTAACTTATTTTCAAGGCATATTGTATAGCAATACATTTTTCATTGTTTGCAATATCTTCTCTCTCAGTCCATTTAGTTTTTCCAAGCTCCACCTCTTCCTTCTTTGGTTTCCCTTCAATAGGTTATTTTCATGCAGGTGATCTTGGCACACTGTGAATTTGAATTTCATCAACTTCTACATGGTATCAGAGCCTCCCTACTGCTTCTTGGCTGAAGGATTTTTAAAGTCATGATTTACAGATACAAACCCTAGTTTGTTTGTGGTTTTTTTTTCAATCTAGGGGAAAAGCATTTTTTTGGAGCACTTTGGGCCTAAAAATATGCTATCATTGAGTTTAGAAGGCCTGTTATAGTCAAAATACATATAAAAGTTTCTAATTTTGGAGAAAGTCACTTCGGGAGGCAACTTTTTTAATCCAGGCTAGCCGTACGGACTATACAAACATTTTTGGCACAAAAAATTAAAAAAAGGGAGTGTCACTGTAGCAGCATCCCCATGCCACCATGGCACCACTGTAGTGTCTGCCCCTAGTTCGCATTTTTGTTATCATTGTCAAATTCCTTAAGCTGATTTTATGCATTGATTAGTTTTAGAGATACTTGATTTACAATATTATGATATTATTTCATGTCTTGAATTACAAATATATCGGTTATTATTGCTTAGTTGATTTCATTCATGTGTTGTTAATGGTATTTTGATGATCCTAGTTAGTAAATGTGGTTTCTTTCATAAAAATGTTAACATGATGTCTTTAATGATGATTATGTTGTATTGATAGAGATGCATTATTATATGTACGCATTTGATCTTAGATTTGTGATTATTATACTTACCCCATACTTGCATGTGTATGGTGTGTGTGTTTATTTTATCTTTCTGTCTGACGTGTTTGATGTGGTTAGGGGAGGGAATCGTAGTCACCTGCTAGTCGGGATCTACACGATGAACCACTCCCCGCCATTGTCTGTTTAGTTTAGATATATTATATACATGTACATGCTCGTCTTTTATGCAGGATGTAGGTACCGGGCATCGACTTCCCTGAATTGCCAGGATGAGCGCGCCCTATTACAAATACTCAAATGGTGAGAATGGGAAGATAATGATCAGGTCCAATCCTAGCCATAAGCCTATAATACTTGTCCTACAAGGAGGACTCGTAACAGACTGTCTACCCTTTTTAAAACCCGTGAGTATTTTTGTGTGTATGTTGTTTTGTGAGTGTTTGATGTATTTTCTATTAATTAAGTCTAATTAATAGATTAAATTAATAATTTAATTTAATGAAAAATTATTATGATATTATGAATATTTAATTATATTTAATTAATTGAGAAATTAATTAAATATAAAGAATTAAATTGAAGATAAAAGTTTTAAGATTAAATTTAGAACGTAATAATATTTATTAATTTAATAATGATATATTTAGAGTTCATTTTTAAATAAATGCTAAATATTATTTTTATTTAAGTTAATAAATATTTATCAAATTAAAACGTTCAAAAATATATTTTAAAAAAAAAATTAATTAAAAAAAAAAAAACAAAAATTGAAACCTTACATTAATTCAACAATATATTATCAATCAAATCCAACTGTGAGACTATGATGTTTTCTATGTACTGTCTATATTTCTTTTTGGATTTTGGTGTTGTTTAGATGTCGACCAGTCTAGGATGTACACCAGAGGTTTTGTGAAATTTCTTGGATACTATTATGTGGCTAGATGTTATGATGATTCTTGTGATTCAAATTGGAGTTTATACTTATGAGATTTGTTTTGTGAGCATTTATGTGTATTTGGATTTAGTTTGATCCATCTTGTTATCAGGTTGCCTGTTAAGGAACCAAGTTTGATCTTTATGGGTGTTGTGGTATGGGACACAACTGTGTTTTTATGTGCTTAGGAGAGGTTGTCTAGGTATGTGACTTGGGAGTGGCTTGCATAGGGGTCCAGGACCCAAAGTGGTCAGTACCAGGGTAACCTAATGCAAGTTATGTAATAAGTGATAATCTAGTAAGTAAAATTTATGGGGGGAAACACACTAAAAAGATAAGTTAGAGATTTCTGATCTACCCATGCCTTTAGTGCTTGTATAGACTAAGGATGGGAATGAGATGAGTGCCTCGTCTTCTTGAGAGGGCTTTCTAGTTTCCATATGTGTGATGTTGAGGGTCCGGGGTTCATAGTAACCAGTCCAGGGTAACTCAACGCTTGAGGGTCCGGGGTCTATTAAGAGATCAGTCCAAGGTAACTCAAGCAGCCATGTGATGACACTCCTTAGTATGTAGCCTAAGTCTCCTCTGTAGATTTGTGTATCTCTGGTGGTGTACTTATTGTTAGATGTGGTGTATCTATTGTCGGATGTGTTTATTATGGTTATTTACTTTCATTGATGATGATTGGTGATTCATGAATGTTGTACTTTTGACATGTGGCTTTTGACTTGAGATGATTATCTTTCGTTGACTTTATCTTATGATCTTGGTATTTGGTTTATACTTGGTTTGTGTATGATGTTTGGTTATGTGATGTCAGTATTGGATTGAGTGTTCTTTCTTTCTGGTTTATTTTATCTTCTTGAGTAGTATGTGTTACCTTTGAGATAGTTTTGGCTAGTAGGTATTCCATGCCTAGGAGTGTTTTATGTTTGATAGCCGTTTGTGGATCGTTCATTATCTTCCCTGCATGGTGGGAGTGGAAGCTTGACTAGGTAACCACATGGTCGGGAGGTAGTGCCTTCTTACCATTTGGGTTCCCCTTCACATTTCCAGCTGTTGGATGTTCGTTGTAGAAGATGTACCTTTATCATTCTTACTTCTTATCTCAGAGACTTCTTTTCAGATGAAGTATATATGTTATCATGTATTCTGTTGTACAGTATCTATTTTCACATACCCTGCGACATGTGCAGTGGATGTTATTGATTGGATGCACTTTCATTGTATTGTTTATACTTATGCATTTGCTTATGCGACTATGTATCTGTTATTCCTTTATGATCTTGAGACATTGTACTTGAAACTTAAACTAATTAATTTAAGATTATTAAATGTGACTCAACGTAAAGGAACCTTTGAGGAATTGAAACTATATCTGTAATTGCAAATGTGTATTTGTTGTGTATGTTCATATTGCTTCCGCATTAATGGTATCTTGATGTTGTTTAAACTTCAAAAAAAAAATAGTTCAGTAAACATTGTAACATGTTAGGTTTATTTCTCTTGGGTTCTCGAGCGGGGCGTTACAACCACCCTGAACCAATTTGTGGCCTCCTCCACCAATGTAGCATCATGGAGCCATCGCGGCATAGCCCGCCTGTGGCCACCACTCCGTGGCCACCCCGGCACCACCTATCCATCACCTCCACTGTAGTGACACCAATAGCAACCACTCCTATGGCCATTGCCACTGGTGGTGATCTCCAGTCTATGGTCCCACCAACACATCTGTGCACGTGGATTTTTAGGCACACTTGGCACATTTTCTGGGTGACACATGGCACGACTGCCACGTTGGCCCTTGCCACATCACCCGACCACATTGGCCTCCTGCCACGTGGCTCTTTTTTTCTATGATGGTTGTGAGGCCATCAATTTTAATGCAGTGTTTTACTGATGTTAGCATGATGTCAGCACTACATCATCACACCTACAAGTTCTTTAAGATCCTTTTTGACCTACTTGTAGTTTTTTGGCCATAATTTGAGCATACAGAGGTATTTTTCTAATTCGAAAGAAGTGTCAAAAAGCTTCTAAGATGGAGACATTGGTGTAGGTATTTTTTGGTTTTGATGCAGTTTTGTGGCTTGCGTTTGCCATCAAAATTTGAAGTTCTATTTTTCACTCCAGCAAGCATATCTTTTGTGTCCCATCTCCATTTTTTGAAAATGTTATGTTTTTGGAAAGCTGGTTTTTTCGTCTTTTCAAATATACTGTCATTTCCTTTAGATTTTGCCCCATGCTCTTTCTATCATGTTTTTGGAGTTTTTTCTCTATGGTGGATATCTTTGGTGTTACAAGTTTGAGGATCATTTTTAGGGCATGAGATCTTTTTTTTTGGGCTTTGCTATCTTTTGTATCAGCTTTTTTCCCTTTCTAACCATTGTAGCTATCATTTGTAAGCATCTTTATGAAAACTCACTATGATAAAGTGCCACTCTTACATTTCAGGTTCATAAACATTATTTTGCGACAGTTATACTTGCACTATTTTATAAAGCACCATGGAGGGATAGTTGTTTGCCACTTTTGTGCCCTCTTCCTTTTTGCCCCATGTAGAGTCAGTGCCAGTGCCTTTATAGGTGTTTGTACCTCTTCAACTCTTTTTTCATTCTTGCTTCTTTCTGTAGAGGATTTTGGCCCACCTTTTTAATTGCCTATCATCTCACCCTGTTTGCATCAAGAGGGGGTTATTTTATTATTCTAATGCTTCCTTGGTTTGATGGTTTGATAGTGTGAGCTATGTATTCAGTGGTTGGTCCTATATACTAGGCAATTGTAGTGGCTAGCTACCTATGCATTTTAGTGAGATGGATCATCTACCATATAGACACGCTCGATTCATGCCTTCTTCTTCTATGAAGGTTCTTTAGATCAGCAGTTCCTTTCTGATGATAGAATTTATGGCTTCTTCATGCTTTATTGATGTTCTTCATGATCACTTTTTGTTCCTATTTTATGGGACATTCCTCTAGTTGGAGGGTTCTTTAGTCCTTCACTAGATTTTCTTACCTCTTTTTGGGGGAGGGTTTTTTCCCATGTGGTTTTCTCTCATTCCCCATTTTTAGAGGTTGCATTTCTTTGCATTGTACATAGCTACCTATTGGGTGGTCATTTTACACAAGGTCAACTGTAGGAATCCATTATGCAATTCCTCTCTTGAAAAGCTAATCTTTTGAGATCAATTCCAAGGTTTAGTATTTGTTTTGCGATGTACCAAAATCTGCTCAGTTGAAGATAAATGTGATTGTTCACTAGGAGACCTTTTTTGGTTCTATTTTAAACTTGGAATGAAGTAAGTCTATTTTTTGTCTCAAAAGCACACAAAAAGGAAAAATATTTTTGTATTTTCTATTTTTTTTTATGAATGCAATTCTAACAGTGCAACTAAAATGAATTCCTATTCTAACAAGGGATTAGCAAAGAAAATAATGAAACTGAAAGCAAATAACATGAAATTGAAATAACTTTAAATTGAAATCCTAAATGGACATAAGCTACAGAAAATAACATGATGTGAATTAAACTTTTGAAGAAATTGGTAGGAAATCAATGAAAACAGGAGCAACGCTTCCTAGAATCCACTAATGCAATCGTCGGTGGGAAATTTCAGTAACCAAATGATGTTTCACTCTTCATCAAATTGCAAGGCCACAGAAAGTGTGCTCATGCAAGGCAATGAGTTATGTAGGCACAATTTGATTATCTCTCCTCAAGCTTGTTACGTCAGCTTAATTCATAAATCTGTAGCAAACACTAGAACTAAAAGATCGCTATCTTTCACTTCATCATCCTCCAGGCTAATGGGTTCTACACTTTTACCTTCAAGAGGGAGAGCCACTTGTGCAAATAAATCCTGGTTTTGTATGGTAGTGACAAATGTGAATGGCATTTCATCAGGTAATGGAGTCTCAATTTTTTTCAAGATCTCTACAATATCACAAATATCATCCTTTGAAGCATGGAACTGAGGCTTATCACTCCCCATTATCTTCTTTTAGAACCATCTTGGAATGTGTTTCTCTACAATTTTGGCTCTTGATGGAAAAGGGTGTGTTCAACTACCTCCTTCCCTTTATCGCTCTTGCTTGGAGTCACCTCTTGTTGTAAGGACTCTCCTTCTATAACTCTAGTCTTTGTAGAACCTATAGCTTGATCCTCAACATCATGGGGAGGTTGTTGCATAGATTCTACCATCTATCCCTCTCTTGACGCTTCATTAGTAGCCCTTAGCTCTAGTTACTCTTGTGGTGATGGTTCCTTTTGAAATTGTTCCTCTTTTGAACTTGGAGGTGGGGGAGTTACTAAACCCTTATCTACCACCATAATCTATGGTGGAGATGGAGGAGTAAGATCAGGACCCTGTGTATCTAACAGTATTTGTGTCCAGTCTTCTTATTCAAGTTCACTTGTAGGGGTGTCTCTGATCTTATCCCCAACCAACTCTATACCCACAGGCATGAAATCAAAATCTATCATGGAGAAAACATCCTCACCTCCTTCCCTTTGCTCATTCACCCAGTGTTGCACTTCATCTTCCAAAGAAGAGAGTTCTAATGGTTCTACTTGGATGGATGGTGGGGTACTAGTGGCACTCTTTCTTCTTTCTAATTTTTTAGCTTTTGCTAACCGAGTTCTTCTTTGTAGGGGTACATTTTCCTCCTCCTCTTCTGATTCTATTTCTTCCTCATCTTCTTCTTCCTCGAGAATAGTTTCAGGAATAGATGGATTAGGTACTAATCTTCTACTGATCCTTTTCCTTTTCTTCATCTTAATCTTGATCCTCTTATGTTTCTTGGAGACAAAAGGAGAAGGGGGCTCTTCTTATACAGGAGGAATGGAGACTTTTGGTATCTCTCCCACTTCTAGTTGGCTTGGCACAATAGAAGGCAACTGAGGTTCATCCTAGATTTGAGAGGCTCCAATACCTTGGGACACTTGTGAGCTCTGTTCATGCTTCCAGGAAGACACATGTTCTGCAACTTGTTCTGTCTAAATCCTCTGAGGAGAGGCTCTCTTCCTCTTTCCTGTCCTTTCTAGAGGATGATAATATCCCACTGGACTATCAAGTTGATAGACTATCTCTGGCCTAATAGGATACTAGATCAAAAAGATAGGAACTATGACTTTTCTTCCTTTACCCCTTTTTGGGCGAGCATGTGCATGGCAGATTACAGTATCAAGAATTGGATCAAGTGGAAAAGGTTTCTTGATCCAATCCTTTGTCATTCTAATGACATGTCTCGCTCGATGATTGATGTCATCTCCTTCCTCTCTATCAACCTTTGCATTTAGAATGGGTCTTTCATTGACCTTATCTGCATTGAACAAGGGATCTAAAAATTCTTTAGAGTATTGTAGCCTTATCTCATCAGGGATATTCAAATGGAGAGCCTTTTTTGGTAAATACAAAGTCATCCTATAATAGTCCTTGATGCAAACATCATAGTCATATGTGGTGTTCATCCAATGATCTTCAATGGCATCCTCATGATCGAAGTCCTTTCCTGCCAGGCTTTCCACTTTTCCAACATTGTCAAAGTATGGCTAAGGAGAGTTGTATTCTTCAAGAGGATAGTTCTCCCATTCCCACTCAAAGGTCAGAATATCCTATTTTTGCTTCACCTGATATGGCCCAATGACTAATGGCCATTCCCAATAGGGTCTCTATTGCATCTTTATCTTCTCATAGGCCAACTCAATTTTCCTAGAGATCTCCAATAGTACCAACTTGTCACTTGGGTATCTTGGAAGCTTCTTAGGATTGATAGATGCACCACCCACCCGAAGATACATGAATGTCTTAAACTGAATGAAGTAGGCTCTGAGAGCGGTGATCTGTTCTTTGGCTTCATCAGATAACCTCTTCCCATAGTCTCCCTCAATGAATTGAATGACCACAAAGATGAATGCATCATTCACAATCTTGTACTCCTTGCTTTGCGCTGAGAGCTTCTTCTTCACCAACTGAGGGTAGACTATGTATTGCTAGGTATTAGGGTCCTACATACTACCTTTCTTGTACAAACTAGGATAGTTCATTGCCTTTTCTGCAAGTAGGTACATAATATAAGAATTCATATAAAAAAATTTCTTGTCCTTCAACATCCTTAGTTGATCACACAAGTTTTTTCTTAGCGTGGTGGCTCAATCTAGTGGTATCCTTAAATTTCTGATGGTCTCAATGAAGTTGACCATGAATGTAGTGAGATGACTCATTGCAGGTAAGCCCATGACTCTACTTAGGATAATGATAGAGTATCTGATGCCATCCTTCATGTATCCTTGAGTCATATCCACTTTGTTGGTTATCCTTCCCTGAGGAGGCTTCTCAATGAGGTATGAGGATTGTATAATGTCACTGGCCTCTTGCTAATGCTCCCTTTACCATCTATTAGTTGCTTCATAGGAAAATTGAATGAACTAGTCTACTCTTGGTAGGTGGAAAACCTTCTCAATGTTATTAGGTCACAAATCCAATACCACTTCCCCTATGAAACTCTTGACCAACCTCTCATTAGGAATAAAGTGTTGTGATAGGGCCATGATTAGTTCAGCTAATTACACCAACATGGGATGTGATACTGCACTCACTAATCTAGAATAGAGAAATGTTTAGTTGCATCTCATTCATGTCACTCATTGTTACTTTCTCACAATTGTAGTAGTGGATTCTAAATCTCTTAATAGAGTTGGTTTAGTAGCCATTTTGTAAATCCTCTAACAAGGTGGATAGTTCTACTGAATTTCTCTAAAGTCCTCTAGCAAGGGCACTCCTAGCAGGGTGATTAAACCCTCTAATAGGGTCACACCTAACAATGTGTTTTGTAACTTTTAACAAGGTTGGCTCCTAATAGGGCTCACTTCAAAAAAGTGAAAATTGGTAGCTAGTTACTTGGTGGTTTTTCCCATATTGGGTTTCCACGTTAAATTTTGTGTCTCTTGTGTTCATGTTATTTACTTTTTCATGTATGTTAATAATTGTAATGCTTAAAGATCAGTAATAACTTAATACACAGTTCATCTACTGAGTTACAGTATTTTTCTATGTGGCTACCAAGTGACAGTAGTAACTAGTTATTTAAGACATCTAAGAAGTTTGTGGATTTGTTTTTGTGGCAACTAATTCACCCCCACTCTCAGTTACTCCATCTATAATTCCAAAAATTGGTATCAGAGCTTTTGGTGCTTGTAGGAAAGATTTCAAGGATCTAAGCTAAAGATCAAGATGTCTTACAAGAGGGAAATTCCAATGCTTAAAAAGGATAAATTTTCAACATGGCAAGGTCACATGAGACTCCATTTGGCTTCCATTGGAGATTCAAGATTGAAATATCTTGATCAAGCATATGTAACACCTTCTAACACACTATCTGCATATGACATTGCTGAGAAGAAGACTCATAACACCATGATGATAGACATTGCATCTACCCTAAGCTATGAAGAATTTGATCATTTCAAAAATTGCACAACTACCTTTGAAATGTGGAACAAGCTGAAATATATCTATGGAGGTGATGATAATGTGAGAAGAGACAAATCAAAAAGTTTAAGAGGAAAATTTGATCAAATGAGGATGAGAGAGGATTAAAACATTGTTAAGTATGTTGAAAGAGTCAAAGTAGTTGTCAGTGCAATCAAGGCTTCTGGAGGAGACATTGAGGAGGAAATAGTTGTAAGTAAATTTCTTAGAACATTACTTCCTATTTATGCAATTAGAGTTTCTACAATTCAAGAAACAAGATGTGAAGAAAATTATAAGATAAATTTAGAGGCCATAGTTGGAAGATTGACAACATTTGAGCTAGATAACTATGATAACTATGTTCCAGCTTCTAAGAACATTGAATCAGCATTTGAAGCCAAGCTTTCACTCAAGGAGAAAGGCAAGAAGATAAAAGAGTAAGAAAGTAAAGAAGAATTAGAACAGAGTTCAAACAGTGATCTTGAGGTGGTTGAAGCTCTACTTGCAAGGAAATATTCTAGAGGTAGAGGGAAAAACAAAGGTAAGGTTCCTCTAATTTGTTTTTAATGTGAAGAAATTGGACATATTACTGCTAGGTGCCCAAATAAGAAAAACAAGGATGAGAAGAAAGGTCACAAGTGCAATGGCAAGAAAGATTTCAAATCATTCAAGGACAAAGGTAAGAAAACATGTTTCATGGCTAAGGATTCTAATGATTCTGATGAAGAAGAAGATGAAATTGTTTATATTGCTATAAAAGATGATCATGACAATGATGAGGAAATGGCACTTATCTCTCATGTGAGCAAAAATAATACATGGATTATAGATAGTGGTTGCTCTCATCATACGACTGGTGATAAAACTAAGTTTGAAAATTTTGAAGACTATGATGGTGGTAGTGTGAGGTTTGGTAATAATGAACCTTGTTGCATAAAAGGAAGAGGAAGAATCTCACTAACCAAAGAGCTTGTATGTGACAATGCATATTGGGTAGAAGGACTAAAACACAATCTGTTGAGTGTGGCATAGCTACTCAAATGGATTTAAATTGAAATTCAGGCATGGTAAAGCAAGACTGTTGGATGATAAAGGAAAGCTAATTGAATCACACATACAAAGAAAAGGTAACTTGTTCTATCTTGAACTTGGTGAATGTTCATGTTTTATTGCTCAAGTTGAAGAAAGTTGGTTATGGCATAGAAGGTTGTGTCATGTGAACTTTGATAACCTAATGAAAATAAGAAAATTCAAGAAAGTAAGAGTCATTCCTAGTATAAAGAAACTAGAGGTTGGTTTATACAAAAATTGTTAGGTTGGTAAGATGGGAAAGACTAGCTTTGAAAGTAAGAACTATCAGTCTGAAGAAGTTTTAGAAATTATGCATACTGATTTGTGTGGACCTATTGGAATTGAAAGCTATACTGGAGAAAAGTTCTTCTTTCTTTTTGTTGATGATTACTCTAGAATGATAATTGCCATGTACCTAAAATGGAAATTAGAAGCTTTTGAGAAGTTCAAGTGGTACTTGGCCAGAGTAGAAAAAGAAATAGGCAAAAGACTAAAATGTTTTAGGTCAGACAAAGGTGGTGAATTCATCTCCCATGATTTCAATAACTTTTGCATTGAAAGGGGAATCAAAAGATAGGTATCAACCCCTGGAACTCTCGAGAAAAATGGAATAGTTGAAATGAGGAATAGATCTATCATGGACTATGTAATACCTTGATGATTGAAAAGGACATTGCTATCAAATAATGGAAGGAAACTATCACCACAACAGTTCATACCTTGAACCGAGTACAGCTGAAGAAGGACTCATTCAAAACCCCTTATGAGTTATGGTATGGCTATAAACCTAATGTAAGTTACCTAAAAGTATTTGGAAGAAAATGTTACATTTTGAAAGAATCTAGAAAAGGTAAATTTGATGTGAAAGGTGATGAATGAATATTTTGGGATATTCTTGCACGAGTAAAGCATATAGATGTTTGAATTTGTCTACTCACAAAGTCATAGGAAGTGCACATGTGAAAGTTGATGAATTTGTAGAAAGGATAGAAGAAGAAAGCAAAAAAGAACTAGAATACTACAGGAGATTTGTTTTCAATGAACCTGATACAATGCCAGATACACCTGTCAATCAAGAATCTTCTACACTCAAGTCTTCATTAACTGAGTTGCAAGAAGTTCAAACCAAGCTATAGGAACCTGAGTCACGTTCTGATGCTACCAAGCCAATGCCTACTGAGTCTAAAGGTTCTGAGTAGAAAACAAAATAGCCAAAACCTAAAGTTGAAGTGTAAGAAGATGACAGTACAATTCTTTCAAAAGGAAAGGAACCTATATTAGCAAATTATGTCACGAGACATCATGCACCCAATCAAATCATTGGAGACAAATCTGAAGGTACTATGATAAGAAGTAAGTTGAAAGGTGTTTGTTTACTTGCTGATTTTGAACCTAGAAGTGTCAAAGATGCATTAGAAAATGAAATTTGGATTGAGGCTATGAATGAAGAGATAGAGTAGATAAAGAAAAGACAAACATGGACTGTTGTACCCAAGCCCAAAGATAAAAATGTGATTGGAACTAAGTGGGTATTCAAAAATAAGTTGAATGAAGATGGTAAGGTGTCAAGGAACAAAGCTAGACTGGTATGCAAGGGATACTCTCAAGAAGAAGGAATAGATTATGGAGAGACTTTTGCTCCTATTGCAAGATTGGAAGGTGTCAGAACATTACTTTCATATGTTGCATATAAAGGATTTAAGGTTTATTAGATGGATGTCAAGTCAGCATTTCTCAATGGTATACTAGAAGAAGAAGTCTACATTGAGTACCATGAAGGTTTTGTTCATCTAGAAAAGAAGGACATGGTTTGCAAATTACACAAATCATTGTATGGTCTAAAACAAGCCCCTAGAGCATGGTATGAAAGATTACGTAACTATCTTATTCAGATTGGTTTTCAAAGAACTAATGATAACAATAGTTTATATATCAAGGAAGGACCAGATAATAAGATTTTTTTGGAAGAAATATTTTTGGATGATACTTTGTTCATAGGAAATGATGATCTTTGCAAAGAATTTTTAGAGAAAATGAACAACGAATTTGAGATGTCAATCTTTGGTGAGATCAAATTCTTTGTTGGTCTTCAAATTTAGTAGAGTAAGAATAGAATCTCCATTACTTAGTCAAAATACATCAAGAAGATACTGAAAAAGTTTGGTATGGAAGACTATAAACCAATTGGAACTCCTATGTGTACTGGACTGATACTTACCAAGGATAATAAATCAAAGGAGGTAGATTGGACATTGTATAGATCTATGATTGGAAAGTTGCAGTATGTGGTTCATACAAGGCTAGATATTGCTCTTACAGTTGGTATTGTAGCAAGATTTTCAGAAAAACCAAGAGAAAATCACATGATGGTAATCAAAAGGATCATGAGATACTTGAAAGGTACTGAAGATTATGGATTATGGTAAAAATTTGGAGGTAATCTCGATTTGAAAGTGTTTACTTGTGTGAATTAGGTAGGAAACATTGATGATTGAATGAGTACAAGTGCAGGAGATTTCTTTCTTGTAAAAACGTTGGTTTCTTGGACAAGTAAAAAGTAGAATTGCACATCAAAATCTATAGCAGAAGCAAACTGTGTTGCAGCAGTAGTAAATTGTTCTAATATTGTTTGGTTCAAATAATTATTGGAAGGCATGAAGGTGGGAATCAAAGAACCTATTGTTATGTTTTGTGACAATACAAGTGCAATTAACATATCTAAAAATCTAGTGATGCATTCAAAAACCAAGCACATTGCAATAAAATTTCACTTTGTTAGAGAATTGGTGCAAGATAAGGAGATTAGATTGGAATATGTCAATACAAAGGAAAAAATTGCTGACATATTCACCAAGCCTTTACCTAAGGATGCATTCTTGTATCTAAGAGGTAAGTTAGGGGTCATTCCTCTATCTGAATCTCACTAAAATGAAGTTTTAGTGATGCATGAAAAGGTAACAAGTTGAATATCTATCAGTTGATGCAGCATAGTCATGAGAACATTCCATATGAATCAGTACTTAAGGTACATTGCAACTCATTTAGTTTGTATTGTCTTTGGCATGTGTTGTCAAAGACGGAGAGTATACTGTCATATCTTTCTAAAATTTGAATTTGTTTATGGAGAGTGTGTTGTTTATGTAATTCCTTCATAGAGGGAGATTACTGTATTTGAGAAGTTTGTGGAATATAATCTAAGAGGGATAAATGTTCTAAAAATACTTGTTTTCAAATTTCATTCTACTATGACATGTTGTGTTGCCATCAATGAAAAAGAGGGATATTTTTGGTTTTTGGATACAATTGTTCAATTGTGTGTTGTCTTTGATGTTACACAAATGTCATATAAATTATTAGATAGAGTCTACCCAGTTCATAAGGTCAGCAAAGAGAATTGCAAAGTCTACTAAGTGTTTCTAGAAGTTACAATATGGAGACAGCTTCTACCAAGCTCACTCAGGCATCAAAGGATTCTATGATAGAAGTTAGTACTAACCGAGCTCCCAAGGTTAACAAAGGAAAGTTAGTTTCTACTGAGTTCACAAGGTCAGTGAAGGAAAATTAGTTCTTACCAAGTTAACTCGGTATCCAAAGGATTTTTGCAAAGTTCTTAGTGTTTACGGAGCTTCACTTGGTTAACACTAGAAATCATTTCTAGAGTAGTGTTTCTTGGTAAATGTAACTTGTAAATGAGCCAACTTGACAATTTGTAATGTATAAATAAAAGGTCAAGTTGTGGATTCTAATTGTAATGAACGAGCATGCAAGTGAGTTGATTTTGAAGAGGAAGTGTGAGCAAATTTTGAAGAAGGATCAGATATCCTTGAGGAGTAGCAAAGTTGTGTTCAATTAGTAAGGATCTATTGAAGCAGAATAGAGATCTATATCAGCAAAGTTTAGTTGCATCTCATTCAAGTCACTCATTGTTACTTTCTCACAATTGTAGCAGTGAATTCTAAATCTCTTAATAGATTTGGTTTAGAAACCATTTTGTAAATCCTCTAACAAGGTGGACAGTTCTACTGAATTATTCTAAAGTCCTCTAGCAAGATCACTCCTAGCAGGGTGATTAAATCCTCTAACAGGGTCGAGCTATGTAGTTTACTTTTGCATAAACCCTAGTTTGACAAAATGGTATCTAGTTCAAAAAAATTTGAAGGGAAATAGGTTTTGAATGTTCAGCATGTCAGTGATGAAGTTAAGCAACCCATATTTAAAGCCATTCCAGACATGGCCTATAAAAAAAATCCTTCTGGTGCATTTTCAATGATCTTGCCATACATAATTATGGCACAAGATGTGAGGAAATGCTACAATTGCAAGAAAGGAAGTATAGGAGACATGGAGATAAGAGATGCATATAATAGATTGTGTGAAAATGGTGTCTTGAAAGAGGAATACAAAATCATTGAGAAAAAGGGTTTAACATAAGCCCTAGATTTTCCTAGTGTGTTTAAAACTGAGTGGATACGAATTGTTCTAAGCAAAATTCATGATGGTTCATTCTGGCTAGAAGGAGGACCGATCAACATTACCATGAGAATAATCCATAAGGTTACTGGTTACCCAAATCTAAATCATCCAAAGACACTCAGAAGTGATTCAAAGGAAGTGATTGAGAAGAAAATTGGAGCAAAATGGAATAAGAAATGTATGACAATAGATATTATCACTGATCCATTGTTGAACTTTTATATAAGAGTAATCTCATAAAAATTCTATCAATCCAATAGATTGAATAGTGTACCCTACATAGCTATGGATGTTGGTTACAAAATTGTCATCAAAAATCATACATATGATCTAGGAGAACTACAATTACAACTGATGGAGAATCTTGGAGCTATTAGGAAAACCAAGAGTGGACAATGTAAATTTGGTTCTATACTAGTTTGTATATTATTTATGTATAGAATACATTTCCCTTCTTTGGTACTGTAAGGTGGAAATAAAATAGATCAATTGCAGTGCAAATCAATGAGTTGATTGAGCAGATGGGAGAAAAATTTGAAATCTTGATTACAAGTTACTCTGAATATTTCAAGAAATCAATGAAGGAAAGAATGAGGACACCAGTTTCTTTGGTTGAACAACACTATAATGACATATGTTTTCTTTTTGATGTTGATTACACTTTTGTGCAAGCTACCATACTAAGGGTAGGATGGCTAAGACCACTTGGGTATGAAATTAATGTCGATGAAGCCTCAGTAGCCATCATTGCACTACTACCAAAAGAAATAGATAAAAGTGCAAAGATATTTGGCAACTATGAGGTGGTAAAATCAAAGATTACCATGGAGTTGAAAACTACATTAGCCATTAAGAAGAAAGATAACATAGTGAAGAAACTAAAAGCCAAATTTGGAGAAGGTGAAAAGGAGGAAGAAGAAGAAGAAGAAGAGGATGAAGAAAAAGAAGAAGAAGCACAAACTCAAGAACCTCTTGCATTGACCTAGGGCATGGGATAAGATAGGGAAGAGGAGGAAACTGAAGGTACCAAGGGAGAAGAAGGTGAGGAAGCACCTACTCCTACTGATCCAAAGAAGAGGAAGGTTGAGGCATAGCCAGTGACAAGGGCAAAGAAGATTGTAAAATCTAGCCAAGCCAAGCCCACTGCTCCTACCACTATAGCGAGCACACATGCAACAACTCAAAAGGACAAGGAAAACACCAAGCAAATAGAGCAAGCAGGCCAAGAGCAAAAATGACAGAGAAGAAAATATGTGGCATGACTAGATTCTGATGAAGAAAGGATAGAATTAGATGAAAATAACCAATTTAAAGTGGTAAGTCACAATCCTCTATCTGATCTTGAAAACTTGTGTGAAAATGTGAAGAGTAATGTAGATTTATCTGGTTTTAAACATATTGATTTTGATAAACTTGGAAAAGAAGAGAAAAACCAAGTGGAAGAGGCATTATATGCCATGGTTTCAAAGTTGAAGAACACTCCACTAGAATTTTCCAACTCAATACCAAAAGGTTTATATGATATTGTTGAGAAAAAATGGTATTATTGTCTGAATTTGGAAAAATAGATCAGGGAAACAATGGTAGCCCAAGTAATGACAAAGTTGACAAAGGGACAAATTGCTAAGGCTATCAAGAGATATGTATTTAGGTTCACACCTAAATATAGAGCCTTTAGCATTCTTCAAAATAACAATGAAGATGTGGTCAAGAAATCAATTCAAATATGGAAACTTATCTATGGGTTGACCACTGCTAAACAAGGAGAGGTTGACCCTTTTGAGGGTAAACAAGATGATAAGGATGATGAAAATGATGGTGACAAGGAAGAAAATGATAACAAAGATGATAAAAAAGATAATATAGTTGGAAAAGAGACAAAAAAGCAAGATGATGTCAAGGCAATAGCTAGGCAACAGCAAGATGAATAGAGTGTGCAGGACACACAAGTGTCGAGTGTCAATCTTTCCCATGACACAACCAAGACCAATGAAACCATGATTGTTAAGGATATTTCTGATTCATCAGCTCAGTACATCAATCCACTTACTATAGAAGACTTGAAGAAGATTCTAGCCCAATCTATACTCTAAGCTAAATGCTGGGAAACTCTAGTTTTGGTCAATGTAGAAAGAATTGAAAAAGGTAGTAACTGAGGTCACAAGGGAAAAGGTGAATCCACAAGAACCACCTTATGTCATCCCTTCAATTAATAATGTACAACCTTTAGTTCAAACAATAGGAGAGGCATTTACTAAGGTTGATATAAGTATTGTAATTGAGAAGAAGGTAGAATAAAAAGATACTACTACAAGTCAACAACAAGAAATAGAAGATATAGATTCATATGTACCTACAGCACAGGAACAAGGTGGTAGCCAAGCCATAGTAATAAACAAGTGCAAGCATGAAGAGAGTGAGAAAACACTAAAGATGAAGGAACAAGAAGCCATTCAAGCACTAGTAGCCTTACCAACAGTTGGCACTCCTTCTACACAAGCTCTTCAAAAGCCAAGCACAGAAGCCATTCAATTACAGATTTCAATGTCAAGCCCTAGCTCATCAAAGGTAGAAAAGGTAATTCACTATAGAGACATATGCCTTGATGAAGAAGTTGTGATTCCAAAATATGACTATGACACTATGACATTAGAGCAAATAGGCATTTTACAACAAGCCCTAGAGAGGAAAAAGCATCAAGAAATGCTTAGGAGAGAACACAAGTAGAAGCAAGCACTCCAAGAGATCAAGGACATCTTTTTATATGCATTCATCCTACCAAATCTTAAAGAGACCAAGCCACTTATAGAACACTTGACTGATATAGTGTAAAAGGTCACAAATGAAGACCTTGATACAAATAAAAAACTCTTAGAATGGTTTAAGAAGAAGTTTCAAGGAAAGGTAGATGAGAAAATATCCAGTGAGATAACACTGAAACAAGTTGCATTGGCAACAAAGGTTGAGGATGTGAAGAAGGTAGTTTGAGAATATATTCTCACTATACAAAACTATGCAATCCTACACTCTTCACCCAAGACACCAAAAATCACATTTTGAATCTGAAAAGTCAAACATCTACAACAAGTGCAATGCTACCATCAAATCTAGCTTAGAGTGAGAAGCATTTCAGAACATTGCTTCAGACAAAAAGTCAATTAACTATGTTAATAGTAGATGAGGCTAATATTAGAGCCAAAATGACCAGTATTCTGGCTACCTTTACCCCTCATATAGAGATAATGCACAAGGAGCTAGGCTATGCCAAGACTTTACTGAAGAAACACTCCAATCTTTCTACTCTAGATGGTCTAGTGCACCTTGTTGCCAAGCTTGCAATCCAAATTAAGTCATTGGATGTTGCATGTGAGAACTAGGATATAGCTTTAAGGATAATAATGGATGTCCATAGGTCATTTTTGGATAGATACGCCATAGGTGTACAACTCATTTGACATAAGTGTCAAAAAAGGGGGAGAAGTATAAAATGGGGAGAATATAATACAAGGGGAGAATAAAAGAAAGAAAAAGATATAATATAAGAAACATGATATGGGGGAGTGTGAATAAAAGAGGTGATATACAAAGATGGAGCATAGTAGCAGAGTTATATCATTGAGGTGATATACATTTTTGGAGAGAAAGCAACAAACAGAGATAGATATTAGCTAAGAAAGAGCATATCAGATGAAAGAGTATCAGATACAGTGCATTGAAGTCAAAGGGAGCACAGATTTTGGATACAAATCAAACACATTAACTTAGAGGGAGTTATACAATTTTGAGGTATACAAGTTAGTGCAAAATTTCTAAAATTATGTATATATGTCAAGTCATGGATATGTTATGCTCAAGAAGATTGAAGTTGATTATGTATATTCAAGTGTTTTTGATACTCATGTCAAAGGGGGAGATTGTTTATCTTAGAATGGTTTTGACAAGTGAGAATCAACACACTTAAGCCATTCACTTAGTTCATGCCAAACTAGTAAAACATGTCAAGCACAATATGTAAGTATTAGACCATGTTGAGTTGTAGTGAGTGTTGAGTCACTCATGTGTCGAGTCACTCAGGTGCCAAGTAGATAGATCATGTCGAGTGATTCAAGAGCTGAGTAAATAGTGGATGCCAACTAATGTAGGTGTAGAGTCACTATATATAGAACAGTGAATGCCAAGCATCAGAGATTTCATATGTCAAGTGACACAGTTTTGACATATTTGTTTGTAATGGCACAAACAACTATGTAAACCATTTTTGAGCCAACTTAAGGATAGACTACAATCTTTTGGAGATAAGGATGAATCTATATTTGGATACCCTATGCAATTGCATGCAGGCAATCAAAAAATGGGAAGGTTTAAGAGGTAAAATGGATGAATCTCAGTCGTAGATTCATACCTAACCCTAAGCCACAAAAGTCTTCTTAAGGAGGACAAAGCCCTAAACTCTTTACAATGGGTGAATGATAATAGTGAATTGTAGAATCAGTTAGAGAAAAATAGAGGATGGAGCAAAGGATATAGCATTGAGACATCTAATCATGAAGGATCAATTAGACATTGTGTAGAGGTGATCTGTTATCAGGCAAGCAAGTGCCAATCACAGGATCTATGCTGTGACATTTTAATAGGTGATTTCAATTAAATCTCTTAATAGAGTAGTCCTAATAGGTTGTATGAAATCCTTTAACAGGGTGCTTACTTAGTTGTAAGTTAAAGTTCTCTAACAAGGTACACTTCTAAAAGGGTGTTGAAATACTCTAACAAGGTGAGACCTAACAGTCTTTGTAAGCCTTTAACAAGGAAGACCTTTCATAGGGTAGATCATGATTCATGGTCAAATCAATGTAACCTTCATTGGATACACTTTATTATTGTGGTAGTGAAGATTTTTGGGTGTCATCCCCATGCCACTTTTACCTTCTCACTTGAAGTGTTTCTAGGTAATCATATTTGGTGTTATGTGTGTAAATGCTTACATGTTTACATGATTTAGATGCATATGATTTACATGTTATCTTAATTTACATATTGAATGGATACAATGAATGAATGTTGAAAGTTTTATGGGTCCAAATTTAAACTACTGATTCACAACACCGCCCCCCCAAGAAATTTACTTTTTCCCCTTTTAATTCCAACAAAAATTTCATTTCTCCTATCATCCTCATTTCAAACTCATTCTTCATCTCTTTAGAAAACTTATCACTTGCTTCATCATTACCTCCAGAAATTATGTCATCAAAAAATATTACAATAATCAGTAAACCATCTTTAACTTCTTTCAAATACAAGTTACTATCTGCCATACCTTTAGAAAATCCAAGTTTTTCCAAATAATTGTCCAACCTTGTATAACAAGCTCTAGGTTCTTGTTTCAGACCATATAAAGATTTCTTTAGTTTGCATACCATGTCTTTATTTTCTAATAAAGGAAAACCTTCAGGATGCTCAATATATACCTAGCCTTCAAGTTCTCCATTCAGAAAGGCTGATTTAACATCCATCTGATAAACCTTAACCTTTTCAGTTGTTGCATAAGCCAAGAACATCATTACAACTTCCATTTTAGCTATAGGTGCATATGTCTCCTCATATTCTATGCCTTCTTTTTGTGAATATCCCTTGCATACAAGTCTAGCTTTTTTCCTCACAACTTCACCTTGCTCATTCATCTTGTTTCTAAATACCCATTTGGTTCCTATCACATGCTTGTCTCTAGGTCTAGAAAGTAACTTCCATGTATCATTCTTCACAATTTGATCTAGCTCTTCCTTCATAACTTGAATCCAATGATCATCTTTATATGCTTCATTTGTGCTTTTAGGCTTAGCTTGAGATATCAAACATATCTCCTCATTTACTATGTTTCTTATCATCACACCTTTGTCTTTGCTTCCAATTATCTGCTCAGAATGATGATTCTTTATCAAATTCTTTTAGAGGTAGGAGTTGACATCTCAACTCTTATCTCTTCTCTACATTAAATCTATGCTCTCCTCTTTGCTCAATAGTTAAGCACATCATTCTTTAAATCATTATTAGCCTCAAAGAAAACCTCAACATTCTATCTAACAATTCCATAACTATCTTCTTCTTCATCTAAATTATATTCTACCATCTTTTCCTTGGTTCCAAACTATTCATCAATCCTTACATTTGTGCATTCAACTATTATCTTAGTTCTATACTTAAACATTTGTATGCCTTGATTAATAACGAATAACCAAGGAACATACCTTCATCACTTCTTGGATCAAACTTACAATGTCATCATCTCTCTTAATGTAATATTTTCTTCCAAATATTCCAAAATACTTAACTAATCATGAATGGCAAAAACATAGTTCATAAGGCATATTGTTCATACCTTTTATGATATGTACTTTGTTTAGAGTGTATATTGTTGTATTGACTGCTTCTCTCCAAAATGTCTTAGAAACATCATTCTCAAATAACCTCACTCTTGTTCCTTTTGCTACTAACTTATTCCTTCTTTTAGCAATCACATTTTTCTCAAGTGTTCTAGGTGAAGATAGCTACCTAGACTCTCTAGAGGTGAATTATCCTCCTCTATCTAATCTTAAACACTTTATCTTAACACGGGATTCATTCTCAACTCTATTCTTAAATATCTTAAACTTCTCAAAAGCTTCATATTTCTCTTTAAGAAATGCTACCCAAATCATTCTAGTGAAATCATCAACAAAAATCATAAAATACCTGTTACCACAGAATCCATTTTCTCTAGAAGAACCACTCAAGTCTGTGTGAACAATCTCCAGCTTCTCTATGGAAGTGAACTTCTTGCTAGGAAATGATACTTTCTTCTTCTTGCTTTGTAATCTTAAGCAAGTCTTTGACTACAAAAGTGTTACTAACCTTCATAATATTATCAAATTTTATGTGACAAAATCTTTTATGCCACAACTAACTGTTGTTAGCTTTAGCTACCAAACATGTCATTTTAGTAGGATTCAACTAGAATGCATTACCTCTAGATCTAGTGCCAGTTCCAATTAGATTAGCATCTCTATCTTTGATAATGTGGGTCTTCTCAGTGAACTACAACTGATAAACCTTTTCCACCAATTGTACAACACTCAACAAGTTATGCTTCAATCCATCAACAAAATAAACATCATCAGTGTTATTTTTACCATCAAGAGTAATGGAACCAATTCCTATTTTATTATAGGCTACATTGTTACCAACTCTAACAATACCTCCATCATGATTCTTGAACTTAAAAAATTTATTCATATCACTAATCATGTGATGTGAACAACTAGTGTCAATTATCCAATCAGATTTCTTTTGCACTTGGGAAATTAGAGCTCTTTCTTCTTTAATTTCTCTATCAAGATCATCTTCCTTGATAGCCACAAATCTCAATTCATCATCACTTTCAATTTGACCTATTTCATCAGATTCTTCATCTTCATTTTCATACAAACAATTTCTATATCTATCTCTTCTAGGCTTGAACTTCCCTTTATACTTTTTCTCTCTTTTAGGACATTTAGATGCATAATGGCCAAATTGATCACAAGTCAAATATTTAAGTATTTTCTTATCATCTTTTTCTCTTCTCATAAGAAGGGTTAATACTTCCTCAATCTTCTTGTCTTCATTAGATCTACTACTATGCAAAAACTCTCCACGTGTGCTTGCACTCCTTGTTAGATTAGGTTGAATGGCAAGGGCTCTAAAAGCTATTTTGACTCTTGCTAGATCTCCAAATTATCTTATATCTACCTTTATTGATTCTAATCTTCCAAGCAATGTTTCCTTTATGAAATCCTTAATACATGGAATTACTAGTTGAATCATCTGAGCTACTTGCTTGAATGGTGGTGTCAAACTTTTCAAGATCTTCCATATAACTTCATCTTCTTCCTTGGTTCCACCATTAGACCAAATTCCTACAACAATTTTTGATATTCAACCAATTTAACTTCTTATAGATTCATCTTCTATCATTTTAGCATCTTGAAATGTACGTATCCAATTTTGTAATCTCATTCTTTTTGCATGATCACCACCTTCAAAGTAGATTATAATACTTTTCAAATTTCATAAGATATTCCAAGTGATTTTACCTAATGAAATTCATTCTCTAGAAGAGCATTTTGTAAAGCTTCTCTTGCTCTCATGTTACACATGAATAAATCTCTTTCATCTTCACTACATCCTTCTATCTTTTCTTCTTTAATGATTGTCTTCTTACTCTTTGTCAAGATCCAATATCCCAGACCCATACACAAAAAATGAGTGTTCATCTTCTCTTTCCAACTATCATAGTTGGCCCCATCAAATCTATGACTATCCTTTCTAAAAAGATTCACCATCAATCTCCCAAAGATGTTAAGCTTATCCTTCAAGGACCTAAAGCTCTGATACCAATTATTAGAATATATAGTCCACTAATATAACTGAGAGGGGGAGTGAATCAGTTATCTAACTATTATCACAATTATCAACCTTAAACTAAAATAACCATATGAGTAATATAAAATGAAACCACAACAAGATACTCATACATAATAACACTAGATATGTTAACTAGGAAAACCCTTGATAAGAGGGAAAACCTCAATGGGGATGGTACCCACAAGATGATGTACTAATATAAGTGTTCCTTGTTAGAGGATGGACTCTATTAGGAGTCCATGAATACATTCAATACATATGAGTCCCTATTAGGAGACTTTGAATCCCTGTTAGGAGATTCCAACCCCATTAGGAGTTGTGGAAGATAGTTCGACCTACTACCCATATAGCTTCAAGGGCAAGACCAATGAACCAACTATCCAATTGATCTTTGTATTATTCCTTGTAGAATAATAGAATTGTACTATATTGTTCCTACCTCTTTCTCTATCCTGTCAACTGGACTTTTTCTTCTAATCTTGTAACCAGATCATAAATCTTGAATCCAATAATCCCTTGGATTGCTTACACACATTCAATAAGCACTCTACTCCTTTTTGTACATCACATTCATACAACAATCAACTCACATCATAAACAAGGAAAACATATTTCCTTTTATACCATATCTTCAAAATAATTCCTTGAGTTGGCCTTGAGGCTTTTCCCAATTAATTATAATAAGATAATTAATTAATTACAATTACAATAGCACTGTCAGCTCATAGTCTATACAAAAATTCACATGTGTGATACTAGGGCTCACACACTTGCTAACATCACCACCTGACTATCCTCTGTCATTGCTTGACTGCACATCTTCTTACTACATCTCAGATGTAATCTAGCAAACAAACATCAGGAACTATTTTCCCAATACTTTGTCTCTAAATTACTCATTGTGAAATAGGTACAACTTCCATACATCTTTGACTCAGACTATGCACACTTAACCACATCATCAAGACACTTCACCAAACATACCTATAACTACACATCACCTAACAATCAAACTATTGTTCATAACACAAAGATCTTTGTCTATTACTCAGCTAGTCTTTACAAAAATCATGCTAAGTTGACATCAATTACAAACACAGTCATGAATGCAACATGCCAATACTCTCCAATGCTTTAGATACTCCCCCAATGTAGTATCATCAGCATTCATGCTAACATATATGTCACTTAGTCTAAGTATATAAAGGAAATCTTGAAAACATTTGGAATAGATGAGTCAAGAGCAATCAGTACAACTATGGTGACTAGAGTGTGAAAGTATCAAAACATGATACTACTACATAGGTGAATGAAACTCAATATAAATCAATCATTGGTAATTATAATATTTTGTGCATAGTAGGCCAAATATTGCACATTTTTTTGGTATTGTGGTAAGGTTTTTATCTAATCCCAAGGAAACACAGAACACATTTGTCAAGAGGATATTTAGATATCTTAAAGGGACTAAAGATTTTGGGCTATAGTATAAACAAGATAGTGGGTTTACTCTTAAATTATATATTGATGTTGATTAGGGTAGTAATGTTAATGATAGGAAAAACACACAAGTGGTGGACATTTATTTTTAGGAGAAAGATTGGTAACATGGTTAAGAAAGAAATAGAGTTGCATTTCATAGTCTTATGTTGAAGCTAACTATGTTACTATTGTAATTAATTGTCACTACAATTGAACCACCTAATGAAGATCAAGTTACATGAACTTTTTATATTTTCATTACATGTCGAGCAAGTCTAAGGTTGCCAAGCATCCCAGTATAGATCGAGTAACAATATATGTCAAGTAAAGGATAAGAAAAGTTGAAAAATGTGAAGATAGTTTATGTTAAGTGAATTAGTAACTATCAAGCATATAGAAGCTGAGAGATAGCATGAGTATTAGTTAAGCCTAAGCGTCACGATATTCAAGTGTCGAGTAAACCAATTTTGGCATATGTGTTTGTAATGGCACAAACACTTATGTAAATAATTTTGGCTAACTTCCATGTGACATTTATGGATTGTAGAGATAGTTAAGGAATAATTACATGTTTTGTTAGAGGACATTGATGCCTAGGAAGGCAGAGTAACCAACTAGAAAATAAGAAGGATTAAGCAAAAAAAGGGAGAATTTTGGATCACTGATCTTCATTTAGAACTTCCTCTAGTTGTCTATTTAAGAAGGTTTCAAACCCTAAATCAAAGAGAGTACAATGAAGGAAGATCATGAATGCATGAGAAGGTGAAGGATAGAGTGAGGAAGGTTGAGTTTGATAATTAGATATAGAGATCAGTTAGGGAAACCTAGAAATGAAGGGAAGAATAGAGAAAATTAGATAAGGAGATAAATTCATACAAGGAAAGAGAAGATCTATAATCTAGTATAAAGTGCTAACCAAAGGATTAGGTACTAAGACATTTTAACCAATGTATCAGGGAAAATCTCTTAATAGAGTGGTCCTACCAAACCTAGTCAAATCTCCTAACAGAGTGTTTACTTAATTGTAAGTTTAAATCCTTTAATCAAGGTAGACTTCACAATCTTGTAAATATCCTAATAGTGAAGAGCCCTCACAGTGTAGATCATCAAAATTGATCAAAATTGTAGCCCTAGTAGGAAAACTTTATTGCTATAGTAGTAAAGATTTGTGGGTGTCATCCCCACCCCAGTTTTACCTTTACCTTGGAGGGTTTCTGGGTAACCAAAATCTCTATGTTATGTGTTTACATATATTTGCATGCTGATGAATGTGATGCATAGTTAGAAATATTTTATAGTTTATGATTACATGGTATATGATCTAAGATATGAGATGAATTAGGAGTGAATGTAGTTTCAAGATTAAAAGTTTTATAGATCCTAATTCACCCCCCACCCCCCTCTCAGTATCTCACTTCCCAATAAGGCTTTCAACAATTGGTATCAAAGATAAGTTCTCTTAGAAGAATTCCAACAACCTGAGAGATAAAATCTTGGAGATGGAGGCTTACAAATTGTGGAAGACTATTCAAAATTAGATGATTGAAATTGAGATCATGTTGCAACAACTTGAGACAACAAGAGAAGAGTTAAGGAAATCCTTAAAGAAAAGGAAAGATATGGCCATTCAAAAAAATGATATACTCTACCAAGAAGTAGACTCCAAAAGATTGTTTGAAAGTGGGAACTTCAATGAAATTAATGGAGCAATAGTAGATCTATTAGAAAGAAACAATATTTTGAATGAAGGAATCAAAGGATTGAAGAGAGAACATCAAATCCAATTAGTGAGGTGAGGTGATTGAACTAAAAAAATAAATTTGAAGAAGACAAAGTCATTGTAGAAAAAGACAAAAGACAAATGGCTACTAGACTTAATGAAAGAATATTTGATGTACAGAAGCTTACAAACAATCCACAAGACATGATGAATCAATTGTTACTTGCAAACTAGAAGCTGAATAGAAAGGACATACAAATTGCAAATCTAAGATCACAAAGTGACCAATTGAGGAATGAGTTAAGATCTGAGAAGGAACTACTGAAAAGGATGAACAAACCTAGTGAAGCTATAAGATACTTCAAAGAGTTGATGAGATCACCAAGGATGCCTAGTAACACCTCTAGTTTAGGAGATATCAAACACTTTTCATCTACTAAAGAAGGAGAATAATTCAAGAGTGGAAAGAAAAGAAGTGAAAAACAAAAAGGCAAACATCTATGCTATCATTGTGGAAAACTTGGACAAACAATAAACATTTGTAGAAGCAAGATTGGTATGCATAATCCTAAAACTAAGTTAATTAGTAAATGTTTTGATTTCAAGAAACAAGGACACAAAGCACATGAATGTAGGTCAAAGGAAAGTGATACACCTATTGCACCTAGATTTGAAGGTCATTGCTACAAATTTCACAAATATGGAAATAGAGCTCAAGAATTTAGATCAAAAGTGAATTCCAATTGCACATATAAGAAGTAAGAAAATGTACCTAAGCAAGGTAATTCTTACAATTGGGATTATAACACATGGTATAATTGTCAATATTGTAGAGAATATAGTCACATTCTAGAAAATTGCATTAAGCATGTCACATACATAAACAAGTTGATATGTTGACCGATCTAAGCATGTAAAGGCAATGAAGACTAAGTGATGGAAGGAAAGTAGTGTGAACAAAATGTTACATGAAGGCCAACACAACTATAATGCACCTAATACAATACAATGCATTTATTGCAGACCTAATTCAATAGATTGAAGATAAATATCAATTTTTTGAAGTTCATTTTCATTTACCAAGAGAGGCGATTAAAAGGTGATTCAAAAGTGATTTCATGAAAGTGTGAGTGAATCTTTGCATGTCATTAGTAAAATTGCAAAATGAAGTAAGTAAGACTTGAAGTGTCAAGTTTAGTTGTTTTTGAAGTTGTTGAAGTTAAGTTTCAAAACCTTATTTTTTAAATGGCATCTTCTGTGTCTGCATCTAGAAAAGAAATCTTGAAGAAATGAAATGCACAAATTATGAGGAATGATCAATGTCCTCTACCAAAATTTAAGGCATACCCTAACATTTTGATGACTAGAGATGCATCAAGTTCCCTATCGTCGATTCCACCCAGTGTTTTGATGGTTCATGATGTTTGATTATGTTACATGTGCAAGTTTGGAGAGATTGAAGATTATGAGTTGTGAGCTGCTTATGATAAACTATGTGAGAATGGAATCTAAAATATAATAACAAGATTGTTGTGGAGAAAGGGCTTACTCATGCCCTAGCATTTCTAAATGTATTTAAAGTGGAATGGGTGAAGATTGTAATAAGCTAAGTACATAACATGAAATAATGGTTAGAAGGTGGACTAGTCAAGATTAAAAAAGAAATAATCCATAAAGTTACAGGTTATCCAACCCTATATAGGGTAAAGATAAGGAGATGTGTAGACAAGAACATCCTTGAAGATCAGTTGAAGGCCAAGTGGAACGGGCATGGAATTTTGATTGATGGAATTGAGGATCATGTTATTGAATTTACAGTGTGTGTAGTTACACACAATCTATATCAGTTGAGCTGATTGAACAGTGTTCCATGCATCATAGTTGACCTAGGTTGTAAAATTGTGAAGAAAGACCATAGCTACAACTTGGTCGAGCTACAATTACAACAACTGTCTAAAAAATTTAGAGCAATTAGGAAAGCCAAGAATACATCTTGTAAGATTGGATCTTTGTTAGTTTGTATATTTTTCTATGTAAAAAATTCATTTCCTACTATTGGCACTGTTTTATGGGATTAGAGATGGACCCATAACTAAGCAAATAAATGATTTCATTGAATAATTGGGTAAAAAATTTGAGATCATAATGGATGGTTACTGTTGGCCATTTTTGCCCCCCATTCAGCCCATCATCAATAACCAATCAAAGAGATCTTTAATGGATTGTCTTCTTTGTTGTGGGTTAACATGTGATTTGGTTGGGTTTAACATTTCATGATAACTCAGACTCTTCATGAGTCGAGTTGGCTTGACTCCTTTATTGGCCAAGCTAGTTCAGTTTGTTCTTTGACCGAGTTGGCTCATTTTCTCTCATTTGTAGAGTTGTGGGTTAACATGTATTTTCTGTTGGGGTTCACATTTCATGTTAACCATTTTTTCTATTTTGAGGAGTGACTTTTTTTTCTTCCATGAAATCACAAAAAAAATTGTTGTATCTTCCACTATGCATCTGGGAATGTGCCAACCAACAAATTCATGCCACATGTTGGATCCTTCTTGTGTTGGGTTTCTTTTAATTAGATGGTGCTTTCATTTTCACATTATGTCTTGCACCTCTTGGGAAGATATGATGGCCATTAGATTTTGGAGCATATTTGGATATTTTTAGTGCATCTCATTCATCTATTCATTATGTGGAGATCTTGGATCTACAGTTGTGTTTTATTCATTTTTTGGGGATATTTTCATAGCAACCTGGCCATCCATATTCAAATGAAGATCTACATCGGTCACTCGTCTTATTGGGGGCAAATCAAATTTATTCCACATGGGTCCACTCTGTAATTTTCATGGCATGTTAATATGACATGTTATCCCATCTCATATTTTTTTATAGTGGCATGAATTTATTTGTTGCGGCCATGACACATTACAAGGATTGTTCTTTAATGTGGAACAACATTCTTGGGCTTTGTTTTCAAGATAAATTTGCATCTCCATGCCTCATTAATGATTGTAATGATAAAATATCATGGGATTTTATTTCTTAAGGCTGGGTGCATTTGTTTTTCCCTTCCTGCCACTTCATTACAATAGATTGTATTTCATGATCAAGTTTAGTTCTGATATTCATTTGTTGTTTCTCTTTGCAACTTGACTCTACCTTGGTTAGGGTTCAAACTCCATAGTTTGGATTTGAGTTATGCATGATCTACAAAGGCAAGTTGTAAATACTTTTTCTCGGTTCTTCTATGTTTGTATTTTTGTAGCAGCATTATGCTCTACAACTTTGCTTTGCATTAATTAAATTTCTCATTTTCTTACCTATTATTTCCATTATGTTGTTTAGTGTATGTATTTGACTTATAGTAAATTTTTGCTTTCCATCTTCTCAAAACTGTGTGTAGTGTTAAGCCTTTTAGTTGTTGTTGTATGGTAAAATTCCTTTCCTTTCAGCACTTCAACTAGTTCCAAACCTGCATGTGGTCTCTTAGAAGGTAGAATAGAGTTAAGATTAGTGTAGTTGGGTTTTTTGTTGATATGTAGTGCATTTACAAGAAGAGTTGCAATCACATTCTATATTGATGCATCACCTCCCTTTCCTTTCTACAATTTAATTTCATGTTTCCTTCTCCCTTTGCCTCTCAAGTGGTAGTGTAGGTGCATCCTAATAGCAAGGAAGTCATCCTTATTTAGAGATTCAAAGCATAAGTCCCGCACGTGGAGGTTGTTTCCATGTTACACAAGGTTTCTTGAGGGTCCTACCTAAAGCAAGGATGTAGACTTATGTGTCAACAGTTTTTGGCATGCCCGGTGGGACAATCAATTTCAGCTACACAAGTACATTGGAAGCTAATCAAAATCCATTCACTAAGAATTTGGGTGTTATTCATGGTGCAATCAGCCTTTGGAGGCATTCCATCAAACACCATGGCGACTCTAGTGCACTTCTACTGGTTTAAAACAAACCTAGTGCTAAGATCAATTTTGATCTTGTGTGATTTCTAAAGCTTTCTATGAAATTGAAGCTTTTATGAAGCTCTAACCATAGACTTGTTTCATAGAAATAACTACTATTCCCTCCCATATTATTAAAATTTAGTTCTTAGCCCTTATATTACCATTTTTAATCTCAACCTCAAGCTAGTTATAGCTAGTATGCTCAAAAATTTTACTTTCCTCCTACCCTTTCTCCACCAGTCCCAACATCATCATACAAGGAGCTTAAAGATATGATGTTGGACTTCCAAAAGAAGATTGATTGGAGGTTTCATGCATGAAATGAGCAATTTTTGGGCTATGATAGGCAGCTTGATGAGGTTGCAAGGCAACAAGAGATAGAGAGACAATAGGAGAAGATGGCATACCAAGCCTATCTCCAACAATAGGAAGAAGCGAGGGAGAGAAGGAGACACATTGAGAAAAAACTTTCTATGCAAGTTGTTGCAGCAAGAGAGGAGGAAATGAGGCTACATTTGGCTCATTTTCAGATCAAGGAAGCAGAGGTAGCCCATTCTCCAAAATTTGTCATTCCAAGCTTCAAGAAGCCCCCTCTAGTACAATAGCCTACTATTGTAACCCCTCCACTCCCTATACAGAAAATATGGCCTCGCAAACCTTCCATACCTATCACCATTTCACTCTTTGAGGGTGGACCAATTGTAGGTACTCCTGATGGTCCAAACATGGATTTTTAGGAGAATGAAATGAAGCAAGAAAAACTATGAAGGGAGGAGTTATAGCCTGCTAAGGAGAACAAAGAGGTAGCAGTTGAGAAGAAGGAAGAGGATCCAATCCTCTTATTTGATGAGCTTCCCTCTTTTGTTGAGGAGAAAAAAGAAGAAAGGGTTATTCCTTCTCCTAAGGAACAAATCATGGCTTTTGAGCCTTTAGAAGGAAATGAGGATCTTTTGTTGAAGAATGAATAAAATCTTTTGGTGTAGCAAACAGTCCTCCATGATGTGGAGGATGGAAAAGAGAGCCTCAAGGATAGCTCTATCCTTGAGGAGGAACATTTTGATATGCATGAGGTTGCCTCTCAACCTATGCATGTTATTGAAGTTGTAATGAAGGAGATCAATTGTGAGGATGATCTTTTAGATGAGTTTGATGTTATCTACTCTTCCATAGTGATGCAATGGATGGTGGTTGGTTACAAGGTCCAAATAGCAAGAGCAAGGAATACACAAGATTCACAATGATTTCAATGTAATGTAATGCCCTACAAAGCCTCCAACACCTAAAATTCTTAGCCAAGACTTATGCCCTGTTCCAAGGTGGTTGAATGGTCTTAAAACATCAAACATATAATAATTCAATAGGTTTTACCCTTCCCCAAACTTGCTTTGGTCACAAACTAAGAAATACACTTTCTAGGTCTAGTAGCCCTATTAGGTTTCCAGTAACCTTAATAAATGCATAACTCATCGAACTCCCAAAACACAAAGGAAAAAAATTACATTCCTACATACCCTTTACTGATTCCTTCAACATAAAAATAGGGTAGGTATGGTTCCTTTGAAGAATATTCATTTTTCCAATGTTTCATCAGCAATTTGTGCTTGCAAGAAGGTGGTTTTCCAAAGAAACCTTATCTTAAATTTACTCCCAGACTCCAAGACTCTTAATTGTATCATGAAATGGCTTCAATTAGAAGAATCTACAACCAATTTGGGTTTATGGTCTTTACAAATGCAAAAGCCCCAAATTATGCACTCAAACCCTCAAAATCTAGGGCTTTATCAAAATCTACTCTTCCAGCACTTTCTTCAAGAAGTAAAGGTTGTAACACCTTGTCGTTGACATATATGGATGAAATCAAACATAAAAATAGCCCCTCCTTAAGGCCAAATTCCTACTGTTGCAGCATACCAAGCAATTTCAATGTCAAACTCCTCAAATCAGCATGGTGATCACCAAGACTCTATCTCTTTCCTTCACAAATGCATGTTAATGGTTAGTAAGGTATAATACAGGTCCAACTAGTGCCATTCCATGAGAACCAAGAAAACATTCATGGAATGACCATTCTTGTAAGGGTTTTGTCAAGTTTGCTTAAGAAAAATTCTGAAAATGCTATTGCAATCAGCAATAAAGAATGCAAGAACCACTGAGAACCCTCTAAACCTAGTATGAAATGAAGTTTAGAAACATAGAACAATATCCTTGATTCATCCAAGGTCCAATATATTTCAAAAAACATGCAAAACCAAGAATAGATTCATGAAAATGGAGATTTCCTTATCAAATTTGTCACAGTCTGTACAATTACTTTCCCCCTGTCCATACAAAATGACTTCTCCATACTATATAACCTTCTATATAACCTTCCTAATGACCTTTGGTAAATATAGGAATAATTAAGTGCCTAAAACATAAAGAAAATCATTTTCCCTCCTAAATCCCACTAACCATTGTAATTCAGAAATTTGAGTATACAACATTACAAATTTTGAATTTTAAAAGCATTAAACTAATCCAACCTTTCCAAATGACTTAGATAGTCTTATTGAGCATTCCTAGATACTAATTGGTCCCATTATGATCCTTTTTACATCCTGATGACCATTTAGTCTCTTTGTAAGCCTTCAATACCTAGGATTTACACATTTTGCACTTTTATGCCATGATAGGCTTTAAAACTTCCCAGTTGATTCCATCATGACATAATTGGTTTGTCTTCATGCTTGGAGTTTTCTAGCTGTCCATGTTTCCCTGAAGTGCCCTTGCACCATACTCCCCACCTTTAAAATGATTCTTGCCCCAAGAATGAGACTTGCTAAAATGGTGTTGTTTTCCATGGTACTACTATTTTGATGGTTGCATGAAATCTTCCAAAGTCATAGGCCTCTTCCTTTGACCTACATAATACTTATTAGGATAATAATCAACATGGTTATGTTTTTTATTCACCCTCAACCAATGGAACATGTAACTATTGTCTTTGTTGTTTGTGTCCTTGCCTGATTTGGGTATCATTCCTTCTACCCTCCAGACATATGAAACCTCTTTCCTTTACCAATATCTCTATGCCCCAAGATTAGACAATAGGTGGTACCTACCTTTATGTACTTATGCTCTTCAAAATTTATTTTCAGCTTTCTCAAGGTGTTCAAATATCTAGGATAGTTTGTCCCAAGATTTTGATTTATCCTCCAACCAGTGTCCTTATCACTATGTTGACCTTGCAATGGTGTTTTATCAAAGATACACATAGTGATGGCTTCCTATCTTTTGTAAGTGGATGGTTGTAACTTACACTTCTTCTTTTCCTTATGCACAATGTATGTGTTAGAATATCCATCATGTAAGGTTCTCCTAGAAATTTTCCAAGGCCTTATGTCCACAATTCATTGACATCACATCACATCAAACCTGATCTTGATATGGACCAATTGAAAAATTTACAAGAGCCCTTTGACTAACCTTTACATTTAACTCTTGGTTTACCCAAGTGGCACTATAAGGATTAGTATGTTTTACTAATGCCAAACCCAATTTAGAAACCATATCAACTAAAACTAGATTACAATGAGCCCCTGAATCAATGATGAAAGTACATACTTTAACTTTTACCAAGAATCTAGATCTAAAGATACCTTCTTGTGCTGGTGGTAATGTTGATCCTCCATTCCTCATAAAAAGACATTCCCCTTCCTCAGGGAGTATTATGTTAGATTCATCTTCTTCTTCCTGTTTTGTTAGGTTTACTCTCCTTTCTTTGTTTTTATTTGGATCAAACCATTTAGGACACTTAAATGATTGATGCCTTACTTCATTACAATGGAAAAATCTTCATATAAAGCCTCCACTTCCTCTGCCACCTCTAAATCTTCCTCCTCTATAACCTCCTCCTGTCTCAGATGTAGACCCTTTGTCTTTGTCTTGATTGCTTGAATTATTAGTTTGATTTCTTCCTTTTCTTCCTCAAATAGAAGATCCTCCTCTATTGTTCTACCTCTCATTCTTTCTTTTCAACTTCTCCTCTACCCTGATGACTAACTGGAAACATTCCCTAATGGTCCTAGGAATTTTTAAACCAATCTCATCTTGAATGTTGAACTTTAGTCCACTCATATACCTTGCAACTTTTTCATCCTCTTCTTCAACTCCTCCCCTTATGCTTAGGGTGTGAAACTTCTCAGTGTAGGACATGACATCCATGTATCTCTACTTCAAATTATTCCTTCTCATCTTCATTTATATAGCCAAGTCTAAAGGTAAAAACTAACTTCTTACCATTGTCTTCATCCTATCCCAATTTGAAATATTATCTAAGCCTCTAGCCACTCTTTCATTCTGTAAACTTGTCCACCAACTAAGGGCTATTCCCCTTAACTTTTCCTTTTCCACTTTCACTTTCTTTTCCTCTTCTATGTCCTCTAGATCAAAATAGTTTTCAAGTTCCTCTATCCATCCAGGCACTTCCTCACTCTCCATCTTCCCATGATAGATGGATAAATCCACTCCTGTCTTCAATCTAGTACCTTGTACTACCTTTATCAACTTTAAAAATCTTCTTTCGTCATGATCATCTACTACTTCATGATCCTCTCACTCTTTTCTTACACCATGATTCCCTTCTTCATCATTGTTCTCTCCAAGATCTTCCTCATGTATCGCTTCTCTTGAAGGTTTGTGCCTATCCTTCTCCAAGGCTTCAATCCTTGCAATCAGTTGTAATCTTTCTCTTCTTAACTATCTCTCTTCCCTCTCTTTGGATTGTTCCAAGGTGGTTGAATGGTCTTAAAAAATTGAACATATGATGATTCAACAATTTTTACCCTTCTCCAAACTTTCTTTAGTCACAAACTAAGAAATGCACTTTCCAGGCCTAGTAGCCCTATTATGTCTCCAGTAGCCTTAATAAATGCATAACTCATCAAACTCACAAAAAACCAACAAAAAAAATTACATTTCCATATACCCTTTATTGAGTACTTCAACATACTAACAGGGCAGGCATGGGTTTATGGTCTTTACAAATACAAAAGCCCCAAATTGTGCCCTCAAACCCTCAAAATCTAGGGCTTTATCAAACTCTACTCTTCAAGAACTTTCTTCAAGAAGTAAAGGTTGTAACACCTTGTCTCTAGAATATATGGATGAGATCCAACATAAAAGTAGCCCCTCCTTAAGGAAAAACTCCTACTACTACAGCATACCAAGCAATTTCAATGTCAAAATCCTCAAATCAGCATGGTGATCGCCAAGACTCTATCTCTTTTCTTCACAAATGTTGTTAATGGGTTAGTAAGGTATAATACAGGTCCAACTAGTATCATTCCATGAGAACTAGGCAAATATTCATGGAATGACCATTCTTGTAAGGGTTTTGTCAAGTTTTCTTAAGAAAAATATGAAAATGTTGTTGCAATCAGCAATAAAGAACGTAAGAACCACTAAGAATCCTCTAAACCTAGTACAAAATGAAGTGTACAAACATAGAACAATATATGTGATTCATCCAAGGTCCAATATATTTCAAACAACACACAAAACCAAGAATAGATTCATGAAAATGGAGATTTCCTTATCAAATCTGTGATAGTCTGTACAACTACTTTTCCCCTGTCCATACAAAATGACTTCTCCATACTATATAACCTTCCTAACCACCTTTAGTCAGTATAGGAATGATTAAGTTCCTAAAACATAAAGAAAACCATTTTCCCTCCTAAATCCAACTAACCATTTTAATTCAAAAATTTGGATTTACAACATTACAAATTTTGGATTTTAAAAGCATTAAACTAATCTAACCTTGCCAAATGACTTAGATAGTCTTATTGAGCATTCCTAGATACTAACCTATCCCATTATGATCCTTTTTACATCCTAATGACCATTAAATCTCTTTTTAAGCCTTCAAGACCTAGGATTTACATATTTTGCACTTTTATGCCATGATAGGCTTTAAAACTTCCCAGTTGATTATATCATGATATAATTGGTTTGTCTTCATGCTTGGAGTCTTCTGGTTGTCCTTGTTTCCCTAAAGTTCCCTTGCACCACATAGATATTGAGTCATCATCCCATATATATGAGTAGCATGTTCTACATTAGCAACAAGTGGAGAGCCACACCATACCAGTAGCTCCCAAGGAGATGTCTCCCGAGTAGCATGAAGAAGATGTGGAGATTTTTTCTTCATAGGAAGAGGAGACACTTCCAAGTCAATTGGATGTTACCATTGAAGACCACAACCAAGTGGTCAAGGTTGATTACTTAGACCAAGTTTCATCAAGAGGATGCCCCATAAGGCATCTAGCTCTACAACAAATCATAAAGTTGCCCTCACTCATGCTCATTCCAGAGCATGAGGAAGAAGATCACAAGGAAGTGCAAGTATGTTTTGCTACATAAGACAACATACCAATGTTGGAGAACTTCATTTTTCTCAACATTGGGAAAGAGGTGTTCCATTTAGAAACATGTTCGTTATGCTTGCTACTATTTTTAGTTGACCTTATGCATGGAACAAGAAATCAACTTGTGAGGAAGGTTAGCTATTTCAACAAGCCAATAAATGGATTTGTTTTATCTTTTTTTTGTAAATACTTGTACATAGTAGAGTAGGATTTTTCTACTTTCTAAGAAGTGCACGAGCATGTTTTTTCCTTTTCTGGAGTTGTTTTGATTCTCGAACTCCTTGGAATTTTATTTTTGTTGGTTGTAGAATTTTGTGAATTTGCAAATAGGATAATGCATTGATTCTTGGTAGTGACTCCATGCCCAATCAATTGGTTAAGGCCACTGATCTATACTTAGCAAGCAAGCATCCCCTTTGAGTTGCTAAGAATATTTGCCATTTTTTCCCACCATTTAGCCCATCATCAATAACTAATCAAAGAGATCTTCAATGGGTTGTCTTCTTTATTATGGATTAACATGCAATTTTTTTGGGGTTAACATTTCATGTTAACTCGGTCTCTTCATGAACCAAATTGGCTCAATTCTTTCATTGACTAAGCTAGTTCAACTTGTTCTTTGATCGATTTGACTTATTTTCTTTCATTTGTGTAGTTGCAAATAAACACACATTTTCTATCAAAGTTAACATTTTGCATTAACCATTTTTGCTATTTCGAGGAGTGACTTTTTTTGCTTCTGTGAAATCACAAAACTTGTTCTATCTTCCACCATACATCTTGGAATGTGCCAACCGATAGATTCATGCCACATGGCAGATCCTTCTTGTGCTAGGTTTCTTTTAATTAGGTGATGCTCATATTTTCACATTATATCTCGGGCCTCTTGTGAAGATATGATGGTCATTAGATTTTGGAGCATATTTGGATATTTTGAGCGCATCTCAATCATTCATTTGTTATGTGGAGATCTTGGATCTACAGTTGTGTTTTATTCATCTATTGGGGATATTTTTGCATCATCTTGGTTGTCCATATTCAAATGAAGATCTATATTGATGGCTCATCTTATTGGGGGAAAATCATATTCATTCCACACGGATCAACTCTATAATTTTTGCAGTGGGTTAACATTGTATGTTATCACATTCGATATTTTTTGACAGTGGGGAAAATTTATTTGTTGCAGCCATGACACATTACAAGGATTATTCTTTAAGTTTGAATGATAATTTTGGGCCTTTTTTGCATGACATCTTTGCATCTCCATACCTCATTAATGATTGTAATGATCAAATCTCATGGGATTTGATTTCTTACTGTTGGGTGCATTTTTTTTGCCCTTCCTATCACCTCATTACAAAAAATTGTATTGCATGATCAGATTTAGTTGTAATATTCATTTATTGCTGCTCTTTTCAACTTGAATCCACCTTGGTTGGGTTTGCATTCCATAGTTTAGATCTGATTTATGCTTGATCTATAATGACAAGTCGTAAATAAATACTTTTTTATGGATTCTTCTCTATTTTTATTTTTGTAGCAGCATTATACTCTGCAACTTTTCCTTCCATTAGTGAAACTTCTTATTTTCTTACCTATTCTTGTCATTCTATTGCCTAATGCATGTATCTTCCTTATAGTGAATGTTTCTTTTCCATTTTCTTAGATCTATGTATTGTGTTAAGTCTTTTAGTAGTTGTTGTATAGTGAAATTCCTTTCCTTTAATCACTTCAACTAGTTTCAAACCTACATGTGGTCTCTTAGAAGGTAGAATAGAGTTAAGATTAGTGTAGTTGTGTGTTTCATTGATGTGTAGTGCATCTACAAGGAGAGTTGCAACCACATTATATCTCGTTGCATCACCCCCCTTTCCTTTCTATAATTTAATTTCATGTTTCCTTCTCCCTTATCCTCTTAAGTGGTAGTTTAGGTGCATCTTGATAGTAAGGAAGTTGGCCTTCTCCAGAGATTCAGCCTTAGAGTACAAGTCCCACACTTGGAGGTTGTTTCCATATTACACAATATCAGTTAAGGGTCATTACTAAAGCAAGGGTGTAGACTTTTGTGTCAATGGTTATTTTGAGGAGTTTAAGGGTAAGATGAAGAATGAAATGAGAATCCCATAATCAGTGGTAGATCACTACTATGAAGATATTTGTTTCATGGTGGACATAGATTTCACTTATGCACAAGCAGTGTTACCAAGAGGTTCATGGTTGTGACCTATGCAAAATGAAATAAATGTTGATGAAGTCATTGTAGTAATAATTGTACTATTTTATAAAGAAATTGACAAGAATATTGAGCCCTTTAGAAATTATGAGTCAACCAAGATTAAAATGATGATGCAAACTAAAGTTCCCAAGATGGATAGGAAAAGGACAAAGATGATAGTTTATCTTGAGGGAAAACTTGGTGAGGGACCCCTCTAGATAACAGAAGGCAAGGGTGAAGATGAGAAATCTAAAGAAGAAGAGGAGGAGGAAGTTTCAAAGGGTAAAAAGCTAGTTGTTGTTCAGTCCAAGGTGACTAAGTGGAAGATGATTGTAATTATTGATCCTAAAGTGAAGAGGGATATAAAGAAGAGTGTGAAGGAAATTATTACCCCTCCTAAACTTGAACCTAAGAGAAGAATAATCACAAGATCCAAAGCAACACAACCCCCAACTACTAAAACAAAGAAAATTCCAACAAAGAGAAAACAAACCACAAAAGGGACTAAGAAAAGTCCACAAAAGAAGTTGATAAGGAAGTTGGTTCTCACACTTGATATCCTAGGAGGAGGATGAAGGAGAAAAAGTAGAGTCTGATGATTTGAGCAAGTTTCAAATTGTACCCAGATGACCTCCTATGATAATTGAACAGTTGTGTGAAACAATTAGGAACTCAACTAGCATAATAGGCTTTAAATATTTTAAATATTATTCTTTAAATAACTAAGACCAAGAGAAAATTACAAGATCATGCTAGATATGATGGAAAAATTCAAATATACACCTAGATAATTATGAAAAGGTATTCCTAATGATTTATATAGTATATCAAATGCAAAATAGATGTGGGCATTATCCATTGAAAGACAAAGAAGGGAAACCACATTGGCCCAAATAATGTTTGACTTGGGGAAGACACATATGTTTATTTCCCTAAGAGATTTTGCTAAGAAATTTGTTCCAAAAGTAAGGGCATACAAAATTTTAAAGAATAAAGTAGAGGATGTAGTACAAGAGAGAATTTTGATATGGAAGAAAGCATTTGGATTGTTACTTCCATTGGCAATAGAGGAGAAAGAAGAAGAAGGCATGGATGTTATTGATCTTAAAAATCAAGATGCTTATAATGAGCATGAAGAGAAAATAAGGAAGACATTAGAGGGGAGTGAAAAAAAAGACATTGTCACCATAGAGAATATTCCTAATTCCTCACCTCTGAATCAAACTATCTTAACTAAGGAAGATTTAAAGAATGCAAAAATAAACACCTGAGACACCCCTCTCCCATGCACCAATCTAGTTTTACTACAAAGTCTAAAATATTATCTACGGATATATAGTGCATCAACTGATGGATACCAAGTTACATCTATCATAATTGTTGATTCATATATGAGTGTTGAGAAATAGGGTAAAGCAATTATTGTACTTAAATATCCACCACCCACACGCATTCAGATAATTGGAGAGGAAGAAAAAGAGAAGGGTGAAGCAAATCAATCTTCTCAATATGCCTCGAGACCTCAAGTTGAGGGAGCTAAGGAGGCTAAACCATCTAAGTTGGCAGAGACCGAGAAGCCTATGGAGCAAGAGGCTATTCAAGCCCTCATTCAACTACCAAGTTTTTTTTTGGTACAAATGGATGCATCCAATGTTACACATGTTCAACAAGTTACACCTACCCAACAGGTGAGCACTTCTACCGAACAACAAAAACTAGGTTCGAGTGCCACAAGTACACATTTGAAAATATCATTACCAAGTTTTAGCACCTCACAATCTCAAATAATGGAGAAGAAGATTGAGTCACCAAAGGCTCCAGTGAGTTTAGATGAGGTCATTACACTACCCAAGTATGACCCTGATAATATGACACTAGAACAAATGTGGATTCTACAAGTATTGTTGAGTTGTAAGACAAAGCATAAACACCTTAGAAAGGATTTTAAGAAGAAACAATTACTCCATGATATAAAAGACACTTTTGTAGATACATTTGATATTCATGATGTGAATGAGAAACACCCAATTTTAGAATAATTGGTTTATATAGTTGAGAAGGTAAATAATGAGGACATAAAGACCTGTGAGAAATCGATGAGATGGTCTAAGAAAAAGTTTATGTGCAAAGTTTTCCAGAAAGTCTCAATGGAGATTGCAATAAAATGGGTTAAGATTTCAAACCTTGCAAATAGTTTGGAAGGAATTTTGTAGAGTACTCATTCTTTGTATATGAAAATTGTGATGTTGAATTTTTCATTGTGGAGAACCAAAATTAAATTTTGAAGGCTAGTGCCAATTCTTTGAGTAAGAATGCAATTTCAAGCTCTCATTTATTTAATAAAGATGGAATCATGGATTAGAGGTGATTTTACTAAATCACAAAGCATTTTTGGATAAGTAACAGTTGACCCCTATAAATTGCAAACCATAAGTGTCAAAAACAAGGGGAACGTTAATCATGACATAATAAAGGGGGAAATTATACTCATGACACAACCATGAGGGGGAAATCAAAATCACAATCAGATATTATACCACAATGGGAAAAAATATATGTAATGAAATATTAGATATCACAAATCATAGGTATGAAGAGACATGTACATATATTGTATATAGTGAAGTCAAGTCTTTTTGGAGACCAAATCACAATCTAAAGGGGAGTGCTATTTTTTTATTTTGTAAATTTTGAATGGATTGTTAAGTCATGACAAAGTGTTTTTCCACTAATATCAAAGGGGGAGATTGTTGATCTTTAAACCTTGTTGCCTATTAGTGTCCAACACTTAGTCATTTTCTAGGTGGCATTGGTTGGTCATCATTGTGACCAAGCCACCTAATGAAGGTTGAGTTGCATGGACTTGTTTATATTTTCATTATGTGTTGAGCAAGTCTAAAATTGTTGAGCACCCTAGTATAGATTGAGTCACAATATATATCGAGTAAAGGATAAAAAAATTTGATTAATGTGAACATAGTCTATGTTGAGTGAGTTAGTAACTTTAAAGCATATAGAATATGAGGGACAACGTGAATAATAGTTGAGACCGAGCATCAGGATATTCAAGTGCCGAATAAACCAATTTTGGCATATGTTTTTGTAATGGTAAAAATACTTATATAAATCATTTTGGCTAACTTCTATGTGATATTTATGGATTGTAGAGATAGTTAAGGAGATAATTACACTTTTTATTAGAGGACATTAATCCCAAGGAAAATAGAATAACCAATCAAAAAATTAGAAGGATTAAGTGGGAAAACTAAGAATTTTGGATCATTGATTTTGATCTAGAACCTGCTCGAGTTATCTATTTAAGAAGGGTTAAAACCCTAAATCAAAGATAATGTAATGAAGGAAGATCATGAATGCATAAGAAGGTTAAGGATAGAGTGGGAAAGGCTGAGTTTGATAATCAAAGATAGAGATCAATTAGAGCAACCTAGTAGTGAAGGGAAGAATAGAAAAAATTAGATAAGGAGATCAATTTGGAGAAGGAAAGAGAAGATCTATAATCTAACATAAAGTGCTAACCAAAGGACCAGTACTAAGACATTATAACTAGTGTATTAGGAAAAATCTCTTAACAGTATGGTCCTTACAGACCTAGTTAAATCTCATAATGAAGTGCTTACTTAATTGTAAGTTTAAATCCTTTAATCAAGATAGACTTAACAATCTTGTAAAGCTCCTAACAGGAAAGACCCCTCATAGGGTAGATCATCAAAAGTTATCAAAATTGTACCCCTAAAAAATGAACTTTATTGTTGCAGTAGTGAAGATTTGTGGGTGTCATCCCCATGCTAGTTTTACCTTCACCTTTGAGGGTTTTTGAGTAACCAAAATCTTTGTGTTATATGTTTAAACATTTATTTTCATGTTAATGGATGTGATACATAATTAGATCTATTTTAAAATTTATGATTATATGGTATATGATCTAAGATATGAGATGGATTAGGAATTAATGCAGTTTCAAGGTTAAAAGTGTTATAGATCCTGATCCTACCCTCCCCCCCCCCACCTTCTCAATATTTCACTTCCCAATAAGACTTCCAACAATGTATGGCCATTAATTCCAAAAGGGGAGATTGTTAGCCCTAATTGATGATATAACTAAGAATTCTATAAATGTATGTGAAAGAGTCATATTATTTTTTAAGTTATCATTGATTTTAAAGTCTTTTTTGACTAGACATTATGCTAATTTAGTAGAGTGTCATATCATCTAATTCATGAAGTGAATTTAAAGAAAGTATGATGATGACAGAGTTGATAAGTATTATATTCAATGAGCACTTGAATAATTTCAATAGTGACAATGTAATATTAGTTTGATTGCTTTATAATCAAGTAATCATGTAATGATGAAGCCTATGTATTAATCGAGCTATACAAGCTATACCAAGTGACAAGGTGAAACAAAGAGTAAAATATTGACAAAGCAATTAATAAAATAGAATGTAAAGTTAGGTGTTATCCAAGTAACTCATATTCTAACCAAGTGATGTATTTCCCAAGTAAAATGTAATTTTCAACAAGTATGAGATGGAAGAACAAGTTTAGAAAGATGGAATATGAGACTGACTTATGCTGAAAATAAAGAATGTTTGAGAAGTTCGAAGGCCAAAGTCAAAGTTTGTTAAAAGATCTATGGATGAAAAAATACAATGAAGATTTTATGATGGATATTTTAAAAATATAAGGATGAATAAAAAGTTCAATGAAATTTATAATTTCTAAGTGACTAAATATATTGAATCTCAAATCGATAGATGTAATTAAGCAAAAAAACCTAGAAGAATTTGGAAGCAAGGAGTTTACTATTTAAGGAGATTTTGGAGAAATTTCTTGGTTATTGATCAATATTTTAAGTTGGAGATTTGTGTGAAGTGAGGAAAAGGAAAGAACTAAGAAGAATCGATCAGAGTAGAAGGAAGATCAAGCAAAGTTAGAGCAAAGCGAAAGTGTGAAGAAGTGGATCATCCAAACAGAAATCAAAGAGGAAGAAGATATAGTGGAATAGAGGTCTAAACAAGCAAGGTAGTGTTAAATCTTAGATATCATTTGAATTTTGCTTTCTTACCATGTATCGTGTTCTATCAATGTAAAATCCAAACTAGATGAGGATATTCATTATTAGAGACACATCCTCTCACTTGGTTATTGCATATCTAATAGTCATAGCTACAAATAGGCAGTTACTCTACCCCATATCATACATCAAGTGGTCATCTACCATCACCCTTATTTCTTCTTTCATTGTGTTAGTGAATAGATTGTCCTCCAAAGAAATAAATACAAATTAGCCCCAAAATCCTAGATAGGAAGACTGAATATGCACTAACAATTGGGTCACTTCACTATTGAAAAGCATAAATGCCCTCTGAATTTATTTGGGTACAGCTCCCCATGTATAAATTAAAATGAATTCATAGAAATATAAATACAAATTTTTTTAACCAGAAAGTAGAAAAGGTATACAAACATCTATCTATAAACACGAAATAGATGCAGAAAAACTATGTAGCCAAAAGGAAATAAATGACACAAAGTCCATTTATTCAAGCATTACATTATAGAAATAATAAAGAGAATGGAAAATTTATTCATCCCAAATACACTAAAACCATAGCATGAAGTCTAAAGGATAATCGTGGTAACAATTAAATGTAGCAGATACACATTCAAAGAAAATAAATACCACTCCAAGTTGAATATTGATCAAAAAACATATATTTAAATTCAAAGTTCTAATATATTATTCGTATCCCCTCTCTGAACACAACAAAATGACAAAGATTCTACTATTTATGTACAATAATTACTATCTGGAAATTAAAATTCCCTTTCCCTACATTAAAAAAAAATAAAAAAATAGAAAAACCCCCCTCTCAGAAGCCTTAAGTCTACAAAAAAGATAGTCTCCCCTAGCAAAAACTAGAAAAACTAGAACAAAACTGGAACCCCCTCTCTATCTTTCTACCATCTCTTTATTCTCTTCCTTGATCAGTTTTTGATTAGTTTGTGTAAGAATTTGGTATAGTTTTGATACCATGTAAGAATTTTCCTTAGGGCAAGATTCACCCAAGATCGTAGAACTCGAAACACAAGCACAACTATAGACCAAAAGGAGTATGATCAATATATGATATGTATTATATGTGATGAATGTACACACTAGGTGTGCCTATATATAAAGGCCTCTTAGGAAGCACCTAGAATGTCTCTAGAAAGAACCAGGAGATAAGATAAGCAAGACAACTAAGCACATGTCTTATCCATCATTCTAGATGAGAGGATAAGAATGACAAGGTGTATCTCAGGTGGAGATGTTGTAGACACCATGTGATTAATTAATGTGCTAACTCTTGTGTTGTAGACACCATGTTCATAAAAGAGGTACAAACTCCTATGTCAACATGACAACTCACAAGAGTGCACATACTCCTAGGTGACTAATAAATAAATATTAAAATAATTCATTAACCTAAGTAAACTTAAGAAAGTGTAAATAGTAAATACTTATTTACACCAACACCCCCCCTTAAGTGCAACTTAGGGGAATGCACTTACGTTCAAAAGAACTAGGATGAAATGCATAATGGGTCCCAGCTACTAGGCCATGTTAGGTACCCATATACATAATGAAAATGCAATGCAATCTCTCATAAAGCAGAGAAAGAGGGAAAACCACATGGGAAAAACCCTCGCCCAAAAAGAGAGATGAAAAAACTAGATTCATGGATGGATGGAGTAATCAAGACCCCCCCCCCAATAAAAAAGAAGAAGGAGGAGACGAGGTATTCCCCTCCCGCCCTAAAAGTAAGGTGTTGACCAATGAGAAATGCTCCAATGTAGAAGTTGATCCATGACCATTGAATGATGTTCCTCCCCTTTGGAAGAAACAGTGGCAGAGGTACAGAGGAGATGTGTCCCCTATATGGAGAAAGAATCTCGATGATGTAAGGTATCTCTGAAACCGTAGCTCAAGTGTCCCTATGTTGATGCTGATGGTGGCTCCTTCAAAAACTGCTAAGAAGAAGTACAGAATGAGCAAGGAGTGATGAAGAACCTATTTCAAGGAACCAACAATCTTCTCAAATGACAAAGAGACCTTCGACAATTGTTGTACATAAGTATCCATAATCATGCCAATTGGTGAAAATTGATCATTTAGAGAATGAGGGTTAGAGTGGGTCCTCATAACAACCGTAGAAGGATCATCCTCAGCAAAGAGAAGTGATAGATCATCAAAGAAGTCCCCCACATCTTCAATGTGAGACTCCATAAATAGGCCTACAATGGTGGGAAGAAAGTCATCACATGAAGGTAAAGTAGGAAGACATAAAGGGTCTTGTTGTACTGAATCTGAAGCATCTATGATTGGAATAGGAGTAGTAGGAGCAACAAGAGCATCTGGAGGTGTGATCTCATCTAGAGAGGATGCAGCTACAACTAGAGGTAAAAGATCTTTTGGGAATGGAGGAGTGTGTGGATCTCTATACATCTCCCAAAGATGGATTCAAATATCATATAAATCTTTTCACTACAAGTCATCAAGTAAATTCATAACTCCATATCCATAAATAGAAAGAGTGCATGACAAAGGATGGATCATGCGTCCTCATCATATAAAAGCCCTCTTACATATGGTAGTACATTATGTTGACTAAGATATGGGATAACCAATTGAGTCCATTCTTGATAGTTTTCTGGTGTCAAGATAATCAAATCTTCCTCTTCCATGATGGACTAAGCAATATAACCCCCAAATGAAAAACAAATGAAAGAACACCCCCCTCCCCCCCCCCCCCCCCCCAATGAATGATTCAGGCACTTTATAGCCACTTGTCAATTTAAGGCCCATTTTTTAAAGTAGTATTTCTATCCACAAAACCTATAATCTAATTGTAGATCTAGAAAGTAGACAAAAAAAATGCACTTCAAAAAAAAAAAAAAAAGAACCTGATTATGTGTCCAGATGAGCCTGTACTAAGCATTTGAAATGGAAAAAAATGGGATTTGTGAGTTGCAAAAAAATTCAAGAACAGAGATCTCAAACCACCTACACCAATGTGTAGATCGTGAAATTCTACCCCAAAACAAAAAAAAACAAAAAAAAATCTCGCAAAAAGGAGTTTGTATGAGGGAGATATTGTTGTTTGAAAATCGTTGCTCATGTTATTTTTTCTGAATCATTGTCGTCACACCTCAAAAAATCAAATGGCTCTAGATTTTGCCTCAGATGTTTGATTTCAATGAAACAAAATCTAATTTGGCAGTTCTTTGACCTTTTGAATGTGATGCAAATATCCGATTTGCACCAGAAAGCAACAATCTTCACCTACAAAAAATCTCTCCTATGGCCCGATGGCCAAAAAATTTCCTGAAAATAATGTAGATCCAAAAAAAAATTGTAGAGATGCAGATGAAAAAAATTTAGATTTCAAAATTAAATGTATAGATCTGAAATGATCATAACAATTTCGTAAATCGGGCCTTTGACTATTGGTTCCCAAAAAAATTTGCCTCACAATTGACTTTGGCCTAGGGTAGACAATTTTATAGCTAATTTTCACTGAATCGATGTTTCGAATGTAATGGCAAGGTCAGATATGGTTCTAGATGCTCCCTGTGATACTCTAGATTCAAGCCAAGGTGATGAAGCAACAATGGTTTTGAATGGCTATGTGAAGAGAAATTCTCCATGAGCTCTGATACCATGTAAAAATTTGGTATAGCTCTGATACCATGTAAGAATTTGCCTTAGGGAAAGATTCACCCAAGATCATAGAACTTGAACACAAGCACAACTGTAGACCAAAAGGAATATGATCAATATATCAAATTATGTCCTCATACATTTCTCAATATTGTATGTGATGAATGTACACACTAGGAGTTCCTATCTATAAAGGCCTCTCAGGAAGCACCTAGAATGTCTCTAGAAAGAACCAAGAGATAAGATAAGCATGACAACTAAGCACATGTTTTATCCATCATTCTAGATGAGAGGATAAGAATGACAAGGTGTATCTTAAGTGGAGATGTTGTAGACACCATGTACTTAATTAGTGTGCTAACTCCTATATTGTAGACACCATGTGCATAAAAGAGGTGTAAACTCCTATGTTGTCAACATGACAACTCACAAGAGTGCACATACTCCTAGGTGACTAACAAATAAATATTAAAATAATGCATTAACCTAAGTAAATTTAAGTAAGTGTAAATATTGTTGGAGTTGAGGAAAGCCAACTCCGAAGACGCCCAAGATCACCTGCATGCGAGACCTGTCAAAGAGAAGCCAAGAAGAGGAAGAGCATGGAGCAAGGGAAAAACCCTAAACGGACATGAGAGACAATATGTGCAAACACAATGAAAATGTATTTACAATATGCACAATGCCTTATGTGATACATTGTTATATTATGTGATGTTATGAAAATACAAAGAGGGAGCCCGCTTATAAAGAGCTCATGGAAGCTTGTAGAACAAGCTGGAAGGTGGTAGAAGATAAGATTGACAATAAGAAGGGAACAAACTCTCGTGTTGTCAACAACTAACCACTACATGCATTAAATACTAAATATTAAATAAATACATTAACCTAAGTAAGCTTAAGTAATAGAATAAATAATTAATAAATTAATTATTTACTCTAACACCCCCCCTTAAGTGCAACTTAGGGAAATGCCTTAAGCTCACAAAACTAAGATGAATGCATAATGGGTCCCGGCAACGAGGCCATTTTAGGTACCCAAGTACAATGCAAGAAGATGCAACCTCTATAAATGGGGAGAGAGAGAAAACCACATGGGAAAAACCCTCCCCCAAAAAGAGGTAAGAACCTAGTGAAGAACTGAAGAAGTCTCCAACTAGGGAAATTGTCCCCTAAAATAGGAACAAAGAGTGATCATGAAGAAGCAGCATCACTGAAGCATGAAGAAGTCGCAAATATGCCAAACTGCTGATCAAAAGAACGTCCATGGAAGAAGAAGGCACGAACTGAGCATGTCTATATGGTAGGTGATCCATCTCACCGAAATGCATAGGTAGCCAGCCACTGCAATCACCTTGTATATAGGATCAACCACTAAATACATAGTTCACACTATCAAACCATCAAACCACGAATGCATTAGAACAACAGCATAACCCCCCCTTAATGTAGACGGGGTGTGATGATAGGCAACTGAGAAAGTGGGCCAAAGTCTCTTGCAGACAAACCAAGAACAAGGAGAGAGGAAAAGAGGTACAGACACTGATAAAGACACGGTCAAACTGACTCTACATGGGGCTAATGTCATGGAAGGGACACTCACTTGACAAAGGGAGAATGCCCAAAATAGAAAACAATAATCCCCCCCATGGTGCTTTATGAAAATAGTGCAAGTACAACTGACTCAAAACAACATTCATGATTCTCAGAATGTAAAAGTGACACTTTATCTTAGTGTGAAACAAAAAAGTGCTTCAAAATGATAGCTACAATGATCAGAATGGAAAAAGAGCTGCAACAAAGGAAAGTACAGCCAAAAACAAAGCAAACCATGCCAGGAAAACAATCCTCGGGCCTAAAACACTCAATATCTACCATATAGAAAAAATGCCAAAACTATGATAGAAAGAGTAGAGGCCAAAAGTGAAGAAAAAGGACTACATTTCTGAAAAGATGAGAAAACCAACTTTCCAAAAATATAAAGTTTTCGAAAAACGGGCATGGGATGCAAAAGATATGCATGCTGGAGTCAAAAACAAGACTTCAGACTTTGACTAAAAAATGAGCAATAAAAAAACATCAAAACAGAAAAATACCTGCACCAAACCATCTCGGAACCAGCTTTTCGACGCTTCTTTCAGATTGGAAAAATACCTCCGTATGCAAAAGTTATGGCCAAAAAACTGAAGGTAGGTCCAAAATGACCCTAGGAGAGGTACAAGAAGGTGCTGATGCAGGATGATGTCATGATGACATCATGATAATGTCAGCAGAACACTATATTAAAATTAACGGCCCCTAGCCCATCGCAGCCAAAAAAAGGATGCCACATGGCAGTACCACGTGGCAGTACGAATATGACGTGGTAGGGTGACATGGCAGGTCCACGTGGTGCCCAGGCCACATGTCACCCCCACGCTTACCAAGTGGCGTTGTCTGTGCTAATGGTTCCGCAGAGCTGGCGGGCGGAGGGAGCAGACAGGAGGAGTGGCGACGGAATCAAAAGCGCCGCCGACGGAGGGCGGGAGACAGGAGGCGGTCAGGCCACGGCTGCCCCGGGGTGGTGCTGTCGGCTGTAGCCGCTACAGGCTGTGCGCAGGTGGCATGGCGGTGGCCCCGCGGTGGCGTGGCGGCAGCACGCCCAAAAATTTATTTTTTTAAAAATTTTCTCCGACCCTACGTCCGTACGATCCGTACGGCAGACCCTGGAGGCTTCAAAAAATCCCCAAAATTGCCCTGTGTCCAAAACTGACAAGCTTTATATGAATCCTAACTACAAACGGCCTTCCAGATCCAATGGTGATGTCCACTTGGGCCCAAAGTGCTCCAAGAATTTGCAGATCCCCTGATTTGAAGCAAAATTGCACAAACAAACTAGGGTTTGTGACTCCAAATCACGACTTCAAAATTTCTTCAACAAGCAGCAGCAGGAAGGCTCTGATACCATGTTGGAGTTGAAGAAAGCCAACTCTAAAGACGCCCAAGATCACCTGCATGTGAGACCTATCAAAGAGAAGCCAAGAAGAGGAAGAGCATGGAGCAAGGGAAAAACCCTAAACGGACATGAGAGACAATATGTGCAAACACAATGAAAATGTATTTACAATATGCACAATGCCTTATGTGATACGTTGTTATATTATGTGATATTATGAAAATTCAAAGAGGGAGCCCGCTTATAAAGAGCTCATGGAAGCTTGTAGAACAAGCTGGAAGGTGGTAGAAGATAAGATTGACAACAAGAAGGGAACAAACTCCCGTGTTGTCAACAACTAACCACTACATGCATTAAATACTACATATTAAATAAATGCATTAACCTAAGTAAGCTTAAGTAATAGAATAAATAATTAATAAATTAATTATTTACTCTAACAAATATTAAATACTTATTTACACCAACAGTTTGAAAAACTGATTTCTTTCAAATCATATCTTCCTAAGAAGCCTCCTCATATTTAGTTATGAGAATATTCTGATGACTTCTTCCAATCCTAGGTTTTTAAAGGTATCTGCACTAGGCATATGGAAATAATTTAATTTTATAATAATCCATGTCTTGCAATATTGAGGCCTTAAAAAGCACAAAATGTGCTCTTTAATCTAAATATTTTGCAAAGTATATCTCTTCAATCTCATCTACATGAATCAGGTCTCCATCTTATGGCCATTATGGACACAAGCATCTCTTTTTTTATCATATAAGTGAAAATAATTCTTTTAATCATGAAATACTATATGTCTCCATGTGTATAAATTTGGTGTTCTAAATTGCATTACATGTCAAAAATTGAATCTTCACATTCCAAGTTATGAATGAGACCTCCCCAACATTTCTTGTGCTTCCCTGTGAGACTAGCTAGGTAATTCCTATTATTGATTTTGATATTGCATCAAAGCCACACCTTACCATCTACCATGTGTGAATCCATTAAGCTTATGTGCCAAGTGATTTCTAGATGTCACACCTCCCATATTTTACTGCCACCATTGATTCTAAAAATTGTGTTGAGCACAATTTCTTCACATTAACATATAGAATTTTAGTAGACTTTATCATATCCAATGCTTTGTTTGGATGAGCTCATACTATCATCATCGATCAGTTGGGGTATGCAAATAATCCCTACCATTCTTGGATAGACATTTTGTCAATCTGTTCCAACTGATTGTGGGTGTGCTCATCACCATGTTTATACTATTCAAAATAGCGGCCATGGGAAGCCTCCAAAATTTTACAGCACATTTTCTGTCACCTATTATATATCAAGCATTATAAGATGATGTAGAGCTATTTTTTTCATAATGATGCTCCCTAGCTTGAATAAAACTCTTCAAACCCTCACCAAGCTTAGAGATGTCTTCTGTCATATGCATTAGTTCACTGGTGAGCATCTCGCTACAATCAGATCCACATTTGGAATCATATTTGTCCCTATTTGGTTGCATCATTGTGTTCAAAAAACACACAACTTGATGAATTCATAGGCCGGCTTTGTCATGGTGTTGGTGGGATCAATTTCAGAGCATGGCCAAGTTTGTGCTTTGTCATGGCATAGTTTAGCACATTCTTTCAAACAATTTGATTGCCATCACAAGAAATATTCAAGAAACCACTATGAAAGGTTGTTGCATTAGTAATGATGAAGAGAATAGTTGATCATGTGCCTTTGATTAACTCATGGTTAGATTGCTCCACCATCACTGTGACTAACACTCTCCAAGTTTGGACATGGCTTATCCTTTGCCTTCTTACCATGCATAACTTATTCTTCAATTGGGACCACGTGACATCCATTGGAGTGTGGTCTTTATCAAGAAACACTTTCACCTTTAGTTTGAATGCTGCAACTTTTAAGTTGAATGGATTTCTACCTTATATCTTCATAGGCTCCTCCTTATGTTCTCAAGTGTTCAGGAGTTATAATGAATACATCAACAAAACTTTGCCCATCTTCTTTCCTTGTAAGCCGCATGTCAAGTCAAAACCTGAGTTATGATTAGCTCAATCCAAGTGAACACAATTCCCACTTTTTCTAATTACTTTTATCAGTCATACATGTGCTATTGATTCCTCATCCAATTGGACTGACATTTTAGCAAACAATTTGTATGCACCCATTGTCATGCTCATGTTCAATCTTTCTAAGTTGAAGTGAGGCACAATGATTCTTGAAAAGTCATGAATTGAAGCTACCCAATTGAGATATGTAGCCTCTGCATGATGGGACCATCATCAAGACATCAGCTTCCCTGCATATTAGTATGTAACTAATCTTTTTGAACTACTTGAAACTTTAGATTGGCTTGGGTATGAAACATTGGTTATGAAATATGGACCCAATATGTCATAATGAGTTTTGCATGAAATAAAGAATCTCTCTTTTCAAACTGACATTGACTATTCTCGACATTTGGTCAAATGGTTTGTTTAAGGATAAGCCACATGTGTGTGATGCCAAAGCTTCTACCAAATTACCATATTATGGTCCATTAAAAAACAATATTATCATCATCTAACCAAAGTGTTCACAACCAACCCTCCTACATGCTAATATGCAGTAGTCAATAGATGTATTTTGTAGGTCTTGCCCTCTATTTTGGACTATGAATATGTTAATGAAATGCAGAGGATGCTTCCACTGTATACAATACTAGCTATCTCCATTGTGCATGTCTTGATACAAAGCTCAAAATTGGGTACCTTCAGAGCTATGAGGGACCATCTGTATTACCTAACTCATTTAGTCAATCAACTAAAAAGAATACCAAGCTTAATCTTCCAACTTGATCTCTGAATCGTTGAAGGTTGTACTCTTGAACCTCTATGCTTGATCACTGAACTTGAACCAATAAATTATGTATCTGAACCATCAAACTCATTTGAAACTGAATAAAATGATCTCAAACTAAATGCGCCATTAGAACATCCTTCAGCATATCAAACCACTCTAAACCACCTCGAACAATAGTTCAAAGGAGTTCAAGACCATAAATTAAAAATTTAAGTATTGGGTTTATATTGGGTACCAACGCATTGCTAACCATATTTTGGGATAGATTTTTTATGCCACAAATGCAAACAACTTGGGATCAATATGTGCCATCACTAGCTCGAGCCCTTGGGAAATGATGATCAAGGTACCACATACAGTTGTTGAATATTGAGCAAGGAAATGAAATCTCTCATAAAAAACTTAGAAGATGGTGACTTCATTAATATTTCTTGCACTTTCATGAACTATGCAATTAGTGCATGGTATAAGGTGATGCCTCTTTAATTCTTTTGAAATCTCATTCCTAAATTTTGTTTCCACATTTGTATGCCTATCAATTTTAAAGAGGCTTGTGAATAATGTCACTATATCAAATCTTGAATGAGTATTACATAATAATCACCATTTATATCTATCTTGATACTCTTGATGTAGAAATCTAGATAGAATGGCATTATCCTCCAATGTTGGCAATTATGTCTATTAAACAAGGTGGATAATTCACTTTGAAATATTTTGAACCCAACACATTTTGTTGAATATTGATAGAACATTTTGTGCCAAGTTGCATTGACGTAATATCGTTATTTCACACTGACAAATCTAGAACCTTCACAAAGTAGCAATTTTATCATGTGTTCCAAAAAGATACAAATTAGTGGGCATTATGATCAATTACTTAGTCACATACATCACAAAATTATATGTTCAATCAAATCATAAATAAGACTTCCTACTTGAATTCATATTTATATAAATATGTTTTCCTCTAATAATTTTTTAGAAATATCTTGAAGAGAACATATTAGTCTAATTAAATTTCTCTTAATTCTCCTAAAACCTAATCATTTACACATTTAATACATTCTTAAAGAGCACTAACAACACATCATTTAAAAAGGAATTACATTTACAAATGCATATAGGAGAAAAATGATACATTTATACCAGAATAATATTACTTTAGAAAGTGTTTCAAGAGTAAAAAATAAATCACTAAAGAACTATATGCCCTCCTTTCAAAATACTTCTCCAATCAAAATGGAAGGGTTTAATAATTTCCCTTAACAACTTTGTGAAAAAAAACACATTAATAATGTTCCTTTGTAAAAAGAATTGATATGAATGATGTATGGGAAATATCTGAATGTGAATTAATTTAGATCCAAAAGATTGTACCTAGGGTAATTTTGAATTTTGGAAATACATGTACATACCTAGAGATCAACTATCCTTGAATAGATCTAACTTGACATCTGGGAAAAGAACATGTTTAATCATGAAGAAACTTGCTTTTTTGTCATGATTTGGAACTCTAAATTTGTGAAAATTTAGAGCTCCATCAAAATCCATAGATTTAAATTTAGCCTTTTTCATAGTGTCTAACCAATGTAAATTTATTAATGTAGAGTCCTTGGGGAATTAGCTATAGATATTGCTCATTAACTAAGTTTATTAGAAGGACAAGTTAGAGAGTTGTAGAAAGAATTGACAATGGGATCACTAATGCTAATGGTACTAAAATTGACTTTGAGAGAGAGAGAGAGAGAGAGAGAAGAGGAATTATAAATCCCACATGCAGGTCTATGGAAGATAGGTGGCACCTAGGTTCATTCCTAGGGTAGGTATAAATAATATTATGATTCCTAGTAATTTAGTGGAGCCTTTTCCCCTTAAAGATTTCCAACATTATTTCTTCTACACGATTCGTGCATTTTTTAAGATTATGGGATTTGATGGGGATGATAAGGTTCAAATTGATATAATGTCCATGGTAATGGTAAGAGTGTGGGATACAAGCCAATCAACCTCAAATTTTACATATTTTTAGAATTGGATTGTTGCTTTCATTGTGAAAATTTTTGGGAGGGAGGTAAATAGGCTAAGTCTTTGGGTGAGAAATTTTTCAAGGCTAACTAATTTGGTTTCTAATGGTCCTTTTGACCATAACTGGGTTGGATTGATTTCTTTGATGACTTCACTGTGTTTAGAGTTTATGGTTTCCCACAACCACCTCATTTATTGTTGTTTTTGTACCTAGCAGAGTTGTTATTATTGAGCTTTTATAGAAATTATTGTTAGTTGAGAGGGAATATTCACATAATAAGATAATAGGTATACTTGTTCACATATTGATTAAAGTTTTAGAATTCTCTATTTTCAAGCAGGTAGTCAGAGAGCTCAACATCTTCTTGAAGAAATTTAAGTTTGAGACTAATCCTTGTAGGTTTTATAATGTAGAGGGTTTAATTACATGGACATTTGTGTAGATGATTCCTTGGAAGAAGCTTCCCCCTCATGAGCCTATGAATGATGAATATGTAGTGAGATATTGTTTCCATAAGAATTTTGTTCTAGAAATTAGAAAAAATGGAGGAATTTGATGATTTCCTTAAGTTTTAAATTACTTTACCTCCTCTTAAAATAATTTTGAAGATGATGAATAATTATGATGTTTCGATGTTTGAAGTACCATCTCTTCAAACTAAAAAATAACAAAGACTTCATGATAGTTTCAAGATTAGAAAATTATGATTCTTATTATTCTATTGAGGAACTCCTCCTAAAAGGGAAAGGAGTAGGCTTCAAATTGTGGATTATACCTATAATTTGGCTAATAGTGATGATCATGAAGTTGATCAAATAACAAGGAGGATAAAGGAGAATTCTAAGGAAGGACATGGGGATAGTTTGGAATTGTATAAGGATCAACCATTTGCAATATATATAGATGATGTGGATAATTTTTGGAGGATGAAATTTTCATGTACGAAACTTGTGTTAGTTTGTAAAAAGGGTTTAGGGTTGGGGAATTTCATAAAGTGTGATGCAATAATTTCTTCTTGCAATGGCATTGAGTTGTAAGGCATTATAGATTATAATCAGGTTGTAATAATTGGATAGTAATAATATTGGACGCATTGTTTGGTGGATTTAGCCCGGGGATTGGGTGAACCACATTAAATCTTGGTATCTTGTGTTCTCTTCTATGCAATTTATTATTTTCTGATATTGGTTATTTTTGCATGTGATTATTATTTTTGTCTGTGCTTAATCCCAATAACTCATGCAAGTAATGCTAAAATTAAGATGTGAGTAGGTCTTAGATCCATCATGTTCCAATTTTAACAAAATAATATTTGACTCATCATTATGTTATTTCAATAAGACATTCACATTTAGATAGAAATAAGAGTAAATGGAAATTATCAAGGGTATGTTAATTTCACTATGATAACTTTAAATTTATATACACTAATGAATGAACAAAGTATTCATTATTAAGAATAATTTATATAAAGGAGTTAGAGTCATGAAATATGTATATAATTAAAAACAAAAATTATATTGAAATTTTTAAAAGTTTCTTAGTGAAGTTAAAAGGTAGAGAGGTTGAGAGGTTGATGTCGAGAGGGGGAAGTTTCTAGCTTAGATTGATAGCTTGTTGCACTTGCTAAGTTTTTCATTGATATGCTCCTGATTTAGATCAATTAACTATTAAAGAGGCCAGGAAACTTATTATGGAATGTGGTATTTTATTTCTTCAAAGGTGGAATTTGTAGTCCACTTTTATTATTGGTTAAATAATGAATCAAACTACCAACATTGAAAATATATCTAGAAAAGGGAATAAAAAGGAGTGTTTTATTGATATTTCAGCTTAACATGGATGGATATTGTCAATACATGCATGACATAGTCCCAATGATGTCTAAAGTTGATATTATGGTCAAATATAGAATTGAAATGTTTCTCTAATCCTTCTCTTGAGGTATCCTATAAAATATCTTGAATTATTAATTACTAATTATCTATTTCTTCTTTGGATTTATCCTTTTGTTCCATGACTTCACACATTCTGACTAATTAAATTTCTTGTTCTCTTTCCAGCTTTTTGACTTCTTCATGAAGAGTAAGATTCTTTTCAAGTAGATATTTGATTGTTTCATTAGCTTTATCTGAACTTCTATCTTGACAAATGTCTTCAATTCTTTCTTCAATGTAGAGATTGTCATTCATTTGTGTTGCAAGGTCTTTTTTTCTTTTCAAGGATTGAGAGAGCTTCTCCTTTATTTTCTTGAATTGTTCCATGGTCAATTATAGATCCAACTTTTCATTTTCAATAGATTTCTCCAGTCTATATACTTTCATTACCTCTAATCTTTTCTTTAGCTGTTAAACTTCTAATGTGAGAACCAATGCTTTGATACCAATTGTTGGAAATGTAGTATAGAGTAGGTGACTAAGAGGGGAAGGGGGTGAATCAAGAACCAATTAAATTTGTACTTTAATTCACCAATTAAACCTTCACAATATAATTGGATCTAATTGCATGCATGAAAGACTAAAACCAATAAAACCTTCATAACACTTGACACAAACCCAAAAACCTTCCAAATAGAAAGTAAAACTAGGGTAGGGATGATACCCAAAAGACCCAAAAACCTTCCAAATAGAAAGTAAAACTAGGGTAGGGATGATACCCACAAGCTTTATTACTACAATATAAAGTTAGCATGTTAAAGCTTGCAATTGATCACTTCTGGTGATCTACCTTGTTAGGAGTAATAATGACTATTAGGTCCACCTTGTGAAAGGATTTACAACATACAATGAAGTATACACTTTGTTAGGAGATTTGGAAAGGACTGTTAAGTGCACCTTGTTAGAAAGTTTGACTGATGCACCTATTAGGATGAATTATTCTCTAATCTCTAATATACAACTTAGTTTGCTAAATGAGATTCCTTTGAAATACAATGATCACCTGACTGTGATAGATAAGACTCTACTTTTTCTTATACTTCTTGTAGCCTTTTTAATTTGCACTCATATTATTTCTTGCTTGATTCACTTTTATTATACATTAGATATGATAAGATGAATTACATATATACCAATCCAATAAATTACCTTCTGGAGTTGGCTAGAACACCTAATTCAAACAATCTTCACTAAGTTAGCTTACTGTTGTAACTCAAGTTCTAAAAACCATTCAAGTGATATTTTGACACTCGGTGACACTATCAACTTAGAATAATCTGGCATTCATTTGGCACTAATGCTTGGTCCACATTGATCACTCTAGAGTAGTAGGAACTTAGTTAGTATTGGGTGACTTAGTGAATACTGAAGAACTCGATAGACTCGGTTGACACTGAAGCTCAATCAACACTACCTTTATTTTGCTTTGTTAGCACATTTTAGCTTAGTAGATATACTAGAGCTCAGTTAACACTAAAACCTTCATCGATTACATTGATGAACTTGGTAGCAACTAATATCTACTTCTAGAGCTCAACTCGAGAAACCCTTCTTTTTGCATATGGAGTTGGGTAGCAATGTAATCAACTAAGTGTTAAGTCACTAATTGAAAAATTATTTTACCTTAATGTTAATAGTCTCCCCCTTTGGCATTAGTGATAAAAAAATTTTATTATACCAAAAATCTAAATACTCAAAATATAAGTCAAAACTCCCCTATCAACATGTCTGGGTCTGCAACTCAATTTTGACTGTTGTCTACTACTACTGGTTGGTAACCTCTTATTCTATTTTTTTTATTTTTCAAATTTGATTTTGCAAACATATTTTTTGATATGTATATATATATCTCTCTTACTATGAATATATTTCCCTGCTTGTATATATACATTGCCCTTGATTTCATTTATGATATACATTATATGTTCCCCCTTGATTTTGAAACAAATGTCAAAAATACATAACTACAAGGTAGTGCCAAAATGTGAAAGGAAATCACTATGTACCTTCAAAAGTATGTAAATTTTCTTATCCCAATTCTCTTGCAAAACTTTTGAACTGTGCAAAGCTATCTGCACCTCTACTGATAGTTCCATGATGTGATCAGCAATTGAGAAATTATTGTTGTGGATCGATGTTTTTGCATGTGAAATATTTTTTTTACATTGCATTCATGTTAGGAAGTATCATGCCCTGGATTTTGGCTAGTGTGTCCCTTATCTTGGCTTCTTCCCTTAACAATTATGCCTGTAGAGCTGTTAAATATCTAATTTTCACACAAATGTGCAGAACTACTACTAGGATCAAGTGACAACTAATGTGCACTTGCCTTCATATCAGCATCTATCTTAGATAATTTATCCTTTATTTCCTTATTAAAATTTTATGTGTCACTCAACTTTACGAATAAATTAATAACATTATTTAGAAAATCTTTAAATGTGGTAAGAATGGTAGATAATTCAACTTGATCAATGGCTATTTTCTGAGCCATCTTCTCCAAAACTTTATTTTCAAATTTTCATTTTGTGCTTTGTAGATGTTTTTCTTGTCCATTCACTTCCTCATTATACTTTTGAACAATGTCAAAAATTAGATCCGAAATTGGTTTTTTTCAACAACCTCAATGTTCAGTGCATCAATAAACATGCCCTTGATATCTTCAAGAATTTGATTTTTCTTTCTCTTCTCTTCTCTAAGCTTCTTTTGTCTATCCATTTCCTTCCATAGTTCACATAGGGTATGTTGGAATTTTGAAACGTTACAGGTTTCAAATTACTTCGATGAGAACAAGATACATCTAGGGGCAACTAACTCCTATTCTTAACACATCTTTTTAGACACCAGGCCAACTATAAGGCTAGACCCTTCTTCTACTTCAAGCTCTGCAAAACCTAGGTAGGTGGACCTCAGATTCAATTAATATGGTACCAATGCAAAAAAACATATTCCTAAATCTACTATAGTCGATTTAACCCTTACATCTCCTAATACTTATGCAATAACATAGATTTGTGGTAGCTAAATGCAAGATAATGAAACTCATAAGTTGAGTGAGGGTAGTCTATTCTAGCACTTCAACAAAAAATGTAAAGATGATTTGAACTTGATTTGATTTTATGTGGGTGGGGAAAGTGGATGAAAACCATGCATGGACAAAAAATTAATGATCCTGTAGCTAATCAGTGCCTCATCAATTGGGCAATTCAGGAATCTCCCTCATGCATTTTGGATATCTAGGGCATATATCTTATGCCAAGACTTTAGATCTATCTATTTACCTTGTAAATTGGATATCAATGTTCAATCTAAATCTCATTCTTACCTAATATCCTCCTCAATAAACCTGCAACCCTATTGATTTCCTTGAAGCATTTACATAATTCCTTGAATTAGAAGCAATAATGAAGTAACATATAGCCTTAAGGGATTGCAACTATGATCTAGGCTCTTTGTTCAAAGATCATAAAAAATTACACATGACTGAGAAAGGAGACAAGATTTACCATGAAACTCAACGCTTGCTATTCTTTGTATTGATATCATTGAAATAGTACATGAAAATGCATAAAATTAACTCACAAGATACCTAATAAATCAGACTGTACAATAACATATGTTTTCATACAAGAGAGAAAATGGCGGGAATGAGAAACTGATGGGATAGGAAGGAGGTATCACAACCAAAGCAAAGCTTCATGGTCTGGAACCAGCACATCCTAGATCTTTCCATTAAAATTTCATCAATTCAAGAGAGACCATTTCTGCTTTAGTTTTAAATTCCAAGCCAGCTTTCCAATATTTTCCAACCTCTACAATGAAAGAGAGACATTACATATATAGGATGAAAGAATTCAATTCTAATATAAAGATATTTTCATTTTCCCTTTCATTTCACAAAAGATCTGATTCTTGAATCATGACTCCAACTTCAATCTTGAAATTCAGCTTAACTGAAAAACAAATCCCCATCATAACTAAAAATTGGAGCCAAATTATACCAAAATGGCATAATATTCTTAGAATTAACCCAACAGACCTTTTACCATTTTTTTTACCATTCCTGTAACTACATTTTCAAATTTAGCCCATTTTACTAAGAAGTCCCAAACTTTACATTTCTTCATATAACTCAAACAAGTGAGCACCTATACAAAATCTAACCTCAGAAATGGATAGTCCATCTCTTCCTAGTTCCAACGGTATATTGAAGTGCCTATTTCAAACAAAAAATGCCCCTATTATGCCCCTTTGAAATTTAGGCTCTTGTTCATGACTTTCATAGCTCTTTGCAAAAATTTAACCTTTTCCTATAGTTTGAACTGTATTATAAATCAAAAATTATTTAAAATGAATAGGTGTGTGCATCTGGAAAGAAGTGTTAAAAATTAATTTTTTAATGAATTTTGAATTTCCTTCTAGAAATCCATCTGGGTCAAACCTTGTTGACCACCTTGCTGACATGTGTCAAGTCCTGATTTATTGACTGTTGCTCTATCATCTGACCCTCACCACCTAGATGCCATGTGGCATTATTTGATTCATCCTTTATTTTTCCACATCAACATCCCATGTCATCATGCCATGTCATGGTCGTTATGTCACTATTTGAGTCAACATTTTGCCATGTCATCAACGATATAGTGACAGAGTGACACGTGTCACCTACTGCCACCTTAGCACCTCAAGAATTGTGCCACATTTGGAGCCTTTGCCACATGTCACCATTAGACTCATCCACCTCACTGCCATGTTAGCACCATGTGTCAATCTTCTATTGGGTTTCCATGTCGCTATGTTAACCAGGATGCATCTTTGCTTTGGCAACATGGCAACAACTATTGTGTGTCTCACGTGTTGCCATCCTATTCATCATTGCAAACTGATCACCACATCATAGCCTTCCTTGAAATTCATGCCACATGGCACCTTTTGGTTGGTCTAGTCATCACCATGTCATCATCTTCTTACTACACACATTGCCTAGCTGCCACTTGTCATTATCTGATTCGTGCTGACATTGCCACACCATCACTAAGTCACTACAACTTGCCTTCATCAAGTTTCAAGTTTTTCGGTGGGTCACTTGCTAGAATATCCACTTTTTGGGAGGTCACCATGTCGCTACTAGTGAGACCCTCCCATTTTTTGGTGGTGACATGGAAACCACCAGAAACTTCAACTTTTTTGGCACCATTTCTAACTTTTCTAGCACCCCAACAATGTTGCCATCATAAGTTATTGTATTGTGTCACGTTTCAAAATATTAAATGTCCCTCTGATTAACTAGGATGCACACAAGAGTAGCTACCTTCAACAAAAACTGGTTGTCTTGAAGATAACTTACATATGGTATGGGATTGTATTTAAACATTTAGAAACTACCCCATTCGGCCAATGTGGGATAGTTATTTGAAACTATTCTTGACTACTCATCGCAACTTTCATAGGCAGTCTTCTTCTTTTCAATTTGTGGATCTCTCACTACTCTCAAATGTAGAATCAAATTGAATAACATCAAAGACAAGTTTTGCACTCCATCCTAATGTACACAGCTTTTCATGTATTGGTTTCACATGCATTGCTTGAACTGGTATAAATGTCTGAGGAGGAAGCCTTTGCAACTTCAAATACTTGATATGCTCTTTTCCAATACTTTCATCATCGACTACCACTGCACCCATAAATTTTCCCATTGCAATAGTGATTTGCAAGATTATACTTTTTCTATGTAGGCCTATAGAGGTCTATCATGTGACCATGCACACCAGGGAAGAGACGCTTCAAGCTTTCAACAGCCTTTGATAGCTTCACATCCCTTTCACGAATTGCATAATCTATATGAGTCCAGTGGGAAGAAATATTGCATCCTACCCATTTGCAAGTATTCAAATCAAAGTCAAATTTGCTCCAAATGACACACATGCAAAGATTGCATAAACCATTCTTCGTGCTACAAATTTCATGATTACAATCATCAGCTAGAAGTTGACTTTGGCATGCTATGTGTTTGCATCATTTATGGACAAAGATATCGATGACAACCATCTAGGTAGCACTAATATCTGGATGTAGAAAAGCCTAAATGTCTTTGTAGTAACTAATATTTCTAACTAAATCTTTGTGTGCCCTAGTCAATGCTTCAAATGTAAGATCGGCCCTTTTTTGGACAAGTTTTTTGCAACAGTGCAAACTCTTCCCTGTGTCGTGCACCACCTGTACCTTCAAGAATTGCTCAATTTGAGATCTTCTAAAAACTCTTCTAGCTACTCACACTATGGGTTGCCTTCTCAAATGTAGAAGCTCCTCTACTACGGCTTGGTTTCTAACTATAGATTCTTCCTCTTTTAATGTGAATGATGCTCCTTGTTCATGCTATCAGCTCGCTTGCTTGCATCCTTTTTCTACATGTGTTCCCTTCCATCCTTAAATCTGTACATTCCCAAAGCTTTTCAATTCCCTTGTTTTGATTTGAAGCATGATCTCTCCACTTCTTGCAGCTTCATATTTGGCATGTTTTCCTTTCCTCGTGGGTGGATTGCCTTGTATGTGTGGGGTTGCTTTTAACATGGTGTGGAGCTCTCTTTTGTCTGCAACCCCTACCACTTTAATTTTCCTTCCAAAAGTTAGCTTTGCCTGGCATGAGTCACCTCTATGGAACTATAGCTTCCATCCATGCCAGATCTACCTTTATATGATGCCTGGATGTCCTCCAATTATTCTCATATGCCTTAGAAAAGGCTTCTTCATCTTTAAACTAATAAAATGCTTCAATTGTGGGAGACATATATTTCTAAGAAATCTTTTGTTGCTCATAGATGAGTTGTATTTGTTGCATGCACAACTCTTCATAAAAAGCTCATTTACATGTATGAATTGTAGGAATTCTTTCACATGCCCTTTTAACATGGGCTTTCTTTGATCCTCTGCCGCTATTCCAAATCCTTGCCTTCTATGTTGTTTTCTTTTGAACTTGGGATGTTCTTTTATTTGCAATACAAAAACTATGTCCCCGGTAATGGTATCGGGTGGTTCATTAGCTTCACCCTGAAGCTTAATAGTATCAAGTTGCTCAACCTAGTCCCTTGAGAAGCTTGGGTTCAAGATATGTCAAATATCATCCAGTGAAGGATCATTAACTTCATATCCATCTGGAAGATAGCATACCTTTTCTGTACTTAGATTGATATAGACATGGTGACCTGCTTCAAGATTATGAGTGTAAGCATGTGATTTATAACCTCTACCTTGAAATCACTTCCCATAGACAAGGCAAGCATAACATTTGGGTTTGAAAGAGACACTAAGCAGAACTTCTCGAAATCAAAATATAAACATGTCTATTGACAGTATCCATATATGGGCAATCTTTACGAATTTTGACGAGGTGTTTCCTCTTCTGATGAAGAAGTATGCTATTAAGTCCTCAAACATAAATGTGTATGTCAAGAGATAATAATAAGATCACTATACATCCTTTTTAAAACCAATGCCTAGTTAATCCGTTGAAATACATCAGGCCCTCAAAGTAGGTCCAGCCTAAAAAGATTCAAATTCAAACACTTGAACTTTCAAGTTGGTCCATTCACCATCTGACACTGATTTGAATCAAAATCCACCATTAAATTTCCAATTCAAAACTCATTTTATCACTTTCTTGCAACTGTCAACTTACTACCAAAAGGTCCTTTGATTGGCCTTAAAAACTTATCTAAATAGATAACCGAGCTTTAAGAACTGACACACTGATTCTTTGTTCCGCATACTCTTACCCTGTCAAATCTTGTCTCATGAAAGATTCTCAATCAAAATATATTGACTTTCAAAGTTGCCCTCTCAGAACTACCTGCATGAAAACATGTCAGAAAACAATAAATCATATTTGGAATCGGCTCTAAAAATAGGGCAAATTGACACTTGGAGGTACAAAAATAAGAGCGTGGATTTATGTCATGAGGAGAATATGGATCTATTATTTGGGCTCATGAAAAATAATTGTGTGAATTTAGTGAGCAGTCAAAGTAGGCTACTTAGAATTTGCAGATTGGGAACAATGGCAGAAAGTAGTTTTTGCAAATGGAATTGACCTGGGAAGGTGTGCAGACAGATTCATAAAATCTTGAAAATCGGCATACATAAACTATTTTTAGAGTACAATGCAGTGGTATAATCTGTTTAATCTCACCTATCATGAATTTTGAGATATAACATCACGAATAGGGGTATTGATCAATCTGCTCCTTTTGACACCAGTAAAAAGTTAGAAATTGCATTTGGAATCACATTTGAAAACTAATCAAACATATTCATAATAAGCTCAAACTTGAAATATAGCATGCCTCTAACCTCTAAAATGGAATGCAAAAGGAATTCTCTCATTACAATCAACTGGGTCAAAGTTATTGCAATTCAAATAGGGCCTCCCCGAATTCAGAACTAATTGCATCAGCATGACAAGATTAAAAGACTAACTTTAAGGAATTCAAAACCTAGTCAAATAGACTTGAAACCACTAAAAATCTAAAACATAGGCTCTTTGGTATAGACACTAAAGCCTCCCAAAGCAGAGAGTCATGAAACATTATTAGGTGTGATTAATTCAATCGCAAACACAGGCTCTTGTCATTGTTTAACACTTGAGCAAAAATGCAAAATTGACAATTGGTCAAAACAGGACTTCACGAAATGACTCAAAATGACAATTTAACTCCATAAAACACATAGATGCACTAAATTCAAGGTGTTAGAAAAATTAAACACCTCATGGGCTTCTCAAGTATAGCCAGGTACATAGGCATTTAAAAGCATTTATAGGGCTTAATTTTCAATGGTACTCAAAATCAAGGCTTCAATTTTCAGTCCCAATAGTGGCTTTGTCTAGGGATGCATGTCCCTTGTGGGCATGGAAAGGATTTAGATATCTAGAAGAAGCAGATCATTCTTGAAGCAACAAAAACTTGTCCTGAACTACTTTTATTGAAAGAAAGAAAAGAACTACTCCTATGTACAAACGATGGCCCCGAACCACCGAACTTCAACAAAAAATTATACCTTTGTCAAAAATTTGATTCTCATTTGAATTTGCATGAGGCAAACTAAAACTAATTCTCCTATCAGTTTCACCAATTAGATCAGCATCTCGAAACTCAACATTTAGCAAAATTGAATCTACATCCTTACTTCCATAATGCTTATAAAAACTTGCTTCATTCTCAACCACTTGCTCATTATGAAAGTGTTGATCAGCCTACTCAAATATATCAAACTCAAACTGAAAATTTTCTTCAATGAATCATGCATGCTATCAGTTTTGAATATGAAAGCTTCATACTCAACTTGGGAAAAGGGATCACACATACCTTGAAAATGTGCATCCCTTTGCATAACCAGAGAGTATTCATATGAGAAATCAAATTTGTACTCACATATAAGCCATCACATTAGAGTATTCATCATAAAACTTAGTACAAGGTGCATGCTGATTTTCACTAATAACTTCATCAAACACCTTGTTATCCATATTATGAGATGCAACATCATCATAATCATTGTCAAGCTTAGAAGACGAACAATATGATCTCTCACAATAGTAGGATAATGTATCATCATTAAACCCATCCTTAATCAAGTTTGAAAATTCCATGTCTTCTTCAAACAGTGGATTGATAACTCCATGCAAGGATCCTCTTTGAACATTTGGACAAAAGATGGGCTGATTATCATTAGGATTTACATCACATAAAGTGTTAGTATACACTTTAAAACCACTACTCATTTCATCTTCATGGAGACTTTCAGCCTGTGAAGAAAAATCAGAACTATATGAAGACTCACTTTCTACTCCATTAATGAAGCATGTAGAAGACAAATCAAAGTTACTTTCATTGTCTTCAGGAAGGTGATTCAAATGTCTTGCAAAAAAATCATCTTTAGGTGCTAATGCATTAACCTCAAAATCATTTGTATGTTGCTGGTTACTAATGCATTTATCTTCAAGACATTCAATTATGTAATCTGTCTTTATAGATAATCTCTTTGTCTTCATATTGTGTAGACAACTCGTTTTTGCCACTTTCAACTTCAAGCTGACTTACATAACTCCAAACTAAAAATTCACTTTCAAATTTATGAAAAGAACTCTGCTAGCATAAGAGTGACAACTTTTGCCATTACTTTCTTCTTTCAAATTAGCATCAGATTCACATGAAGATTAACATGTACTACCACTATGCCCTTCTTAACTTGAGTAAAAACTCTCATCATTTTCTTCACATGATGCTTCTTCACAATATGTCAAATCAAAAACTTCACCTTCATCACTTGACACATCACTTCCAGTCTCTTCTTCCTCATATTGTGATGAATAACTTTCCTCTTCATGACTGGTTATGTTTTTAGAATAATGCAAATCATCAATAGAAGAATGAATAACTAAATTTATATATTGCATATCTAACTGGTCAAGTGAACTAACTTTTTCATCTATTGCTATGATATCACAAACATGTGTCTTATATTCAACAAGAATGGTCTTAGCTCATTTTTGCAACCAAGAGACTTCATGTTCACATGTTTTTACTTCTAACATATCAACAAGATTATTTACAATAGCAAGGATACCTATTTGCTGATCTAAAATTAAATACTCCTTTTGACATTGATTTTTCCTTTGCACCTCATCTTCTCGGCAAACATTCCTAGAGAAGTGACTTCTAGTTATTCCATACTTTGTGTTATTCTCAATATCTATGCTTGTCATGAATGCTTGATGCAAAGTCTTAGGTTCTTTATCTCTCAATAGGTAACTCATCTTCTTGTCAAAAGCACCGAGATAAACCAGTAAACACACTTGATCATCTAGCTTATAACTTTCAAGAATTTCATTTAAAACCTTTTGCAAATCTGATATTAAATTCAGGAACTAATTCATCACTCCTGATTTGGATTTTAAAGAACTTATGAAAATAATTAGAGATGCTTATTCTTTCCCTGAACTAATTCATGAAGGCTGAAATTAATTCATCCCAAGATGAAATTGAGCACGCTAATAGAAAGGAAAACCAATCCCTAGCATCACCTTCTAAAGTTTGAACATACAACTTCATATGGACATCTTCATGAGCAATCTCGAAATCACCAACCAAGTACTGAACATCTGAACATGATAACTAGCTGAATTTTCATGGTTCCCACTAAACTTAGGTAAATACTTTTTGAAGTTATATGACATAGGGTTAGGGAAACCATGAATGCCATCAAAACATAATGGCATACATCTCTTGGTAGAAATAGATCTAGAAATTTCACTAACAGGTTGCATACCAGGTGAAGGGAAATTTGACATTTCTCACAAACTCAAAACTCAATCACCAAGATTACTTTTAGTATTCATTAATTGCAGTAGATCTGGAGTTCATTCTACCAATTCAAAACTTCAGACATGCTTCAAAATATAAAAACACTTGTTGAATCTGTTCTTCACAAAGTATGTTGAAATGTATTAAACTATTCTCTTATTTAATGTTGAAAACCATTTGACAGAGAATCTCTTGTAAAGCTTACTTTTAGGGAGATGAAATCACATGAAACTAGAAAATACCTTTGAATATTGATGCCTACAACTACTTCAATGCTCAAAATAATAGTAGATTTAGATCTTATCTAGATTTAATAACATTTACACTGCATCTCACCTAATTCTTTCACCCATTGTCAAGCACTTGAGATACATTCTTCAAATCAGCATTCCAATTGTTGTTTCCTTCAAAATACCTTCACATTCCTAAAGCACTAGTGCAGAGATATAATTTTGAGTCACCACTCACTTAGTGAGAAAAGATTTACCAAACTTGCAAAACAAAACAAGCTGGTCTAAAATTTAGAACAAGTATTTGAAAACTTTATTCAACAACTTGGGAATTTCACAATCTTGACAAAGTGAAAGAACTTTGACATTAACTCTAAATTTTGACAACGACATATCAAAATTCCATATGACTTTGATACTACAAATTATTCAATTAAGTCAAACTATTGTTGTCAATGAATAAGGAAACCGGGGGACATGAAACTTTAGCAAGGAAATCAGAAACACCTCTTGCTATATATATGCTATATCCAATCTGTGTCATGCTAGATATTTTGGTTCTTTCTATATGCAAGTCTCCAGAAAAGTCACAATTTTGTTCATGTTTTGAAATTTTATGGGTTTCAAATTAACTTGATGAGAACAAGACACATCTAGGGGTAGCTAACTCCCATCCTTAACACATATTTTCAGACACCGAGCCAACTATAAGGCTAGACCCTTCTTCTACTTCAGGCTCTACAAAACCTAGGTAGGTGGACCTCAGATTCAATTAATATGGTACCAGTGTAGAAAACATATTCCTAAATCTATTATAGCAAATTTAACCCTTATATCTCCTAATACTTATGCAATAACATAGATCTACAGTAGCTAAATGCAAGATAATGAAATTCATAAGTTGAGTGAGGGTAGTCTATTCTAGCACTTCAACATAAAATGTAAAGATTATTTGAATTTGATTTGATTTTATGTGGGTGGGGAAAGTGGATGAAAACCATGCCTGGACAACAAATTAATGATCCTATAGCTGATTAGTGCCTCATCCATTAGGCAATTCAAGAATCTCCCTCATGCATTTTGGATATCTAGGGCACATATCTTATGCCAAGACTCCAAATCTATCCATTTACCTTGTAAATTGGATATCCATGTTCAATATAAATCTCATTCTTACCTAATATCCTCCTCAATAAACTTGCAAACCTATTGATTTCCCTAAAGCACTTACATAATTCCTTGAATTACAAGCAACAATGAAGAAACATACAGCCTTAACAGATTGCAAATATGATCTAGACTCTTTGTTCAATGATCATAAAACATTACACATGACTAAGAAAGGAGACAAGATTTAACATGAAACCCAATGCTTGTTGTTCTTTATATTGATTTCATTGAAATAATACATGAAAATGCATAAAATTGACTCACAAGATACCTAACAAACCAAACTATACAATAACATATGCTATCATACAAGAGAGAAAATGGAAAGAATGAGAAACTAATGGGATGGGAAGGGGGTATCATAGCCAAAGTAAAGCTTCATGGTCTAGAACCAGCACATCCCAGATCTTTCCATTCAAATTTTATCAATTCAAGAGAGATCATTTCTGCTTCAGTTTTCAATTCCAAGCCAGCTTTCCAATATTTTCCAACCTTTACAATGAAAGAGAGACATTACATATATAGGATGAAAGAATTCAATTTGTGGATCTCTCACTACTATCTAAGGCAGGATCAAATTGAATAACATCAAAGACAAGTTTTGCACTTCCCCCTAATGTACATAGCTTTTCATGTATTGGTTTCACATGCATTGCTTGAACTAGTATAAATGTCTAAGGAGGAAGCCTTTGCTCATTAAAATACTTGATACGCTCTTTCCCAATAATTTCATCATCGACTATCATTGCACCCATGAATTTTCCCATTGCAAAAATGATTTGCAAGATTATACTTTTTCTGTGTAGGCCTACAGAGGTCTATTGCGTGACCATGCACACCAAGGAAGAGACACTTCAAGATTTCAATAGCCTTTGATAGCTTTACATCCCTTTCATGAATTGTACAATCTATATGAGTCCAATGGGAACAAGCATCGCATCCCACCTATTGGCAAGTATTCACATCAAAGTCAAATTTTCTGCAAATGACACACATGAAAAGATTGCATAAACCATTCTTCGTGCTACAAATTTTACAATTACAATCATCAGTTGGAAGTTGACTCTGGCATGCTATGTTTTTGCATCATTTATGGACAAAGATTTCAATGAGAACCATCTAGGTAGCACTAATATCTGGATGTAGGAAAGCCTAAATCCCTGTCTTTGTAGTAACCAATATTTCCAACTGAATCTTTGTGTGCCCTAATCATTGTTTAAAATGTAAGATTGGCCCTATTTTGGACAAGTTTTTTGCAATAGTGCAAACTCTTCCCTGTGTCATGCACCACCTATACCTTCAAGAATCGCTCAATTTGAGATCTTCTAAAAACTTTTTTGGTTTCTCACGTTATGGGCTCCCTTCTCAAATGCAAAAGCTCCTCTTCTATGGCTTGGTTTCTAACTGTGAATTCTTCCTCTTTTAATGTGAATGATGCTCCTTGTTCATGTTGTCAACTCCCTTGCCTGCATCCTTTTTCTACGTGTGTTCCCTTCCATACTTAAATCTGTGCATTCCCAAAGCTTTCCAATTCCCTATTTTGATTTGAAGCGTGGTCTCTCAGCTTCTTGCACCTTCATATTTGGAACCTTTTCCTTTTCTCGTGAGTGGACTGTCTTGTATGCATGGGTCTTCTTTTAACATGGTGTGGAGCTCTCTTTTGTCTGCAACCCCTACCACTTTAATTTACCTCCCAAAAGTTAACTCCATCTGGTGTTAGTCGCCTCTATGGACCTGCAGCTTCCATCCACACTAGATCTACCTTTCTATGATGCCTAGATCTCCTCTAATTGTTCTCATATGCCTTAGAAAAGGCTTCTTCATCTTTGACCTAAGAAAATGCTTCAATTATGGCAGAACTATATTTCTAAGAAATCTTTCATTGCTCATGGGTCAATTGTATGTGTTGCATGCACAACTCTTCATAACAAGCTCATTTACATATATGAATCGCAGGCATTCTTTCATATGCCATTTTAACATGGACTTTCTTTGATCCTCTACCACTATTCCAAATCCTTGCCTTCTATGCTAATTTCTTTTGAACTTGGGATGTTCTTTTATTTGCAATACAAAAACTATGTCCCTAGTAATTGTATCAAGTGCTTCATCAGCTTCACCTTGAAGCTTAATGGTATCAAGTTGCTCAATCTAGTCCCTTGAGAACCTTGGGTTCAAGATATGTCAAATATCATCTAGTGAAGGATCATTAACTTCATATCCATTTGAAAGATAGCATGCATTTTAGGTACTTAGATTGATATAGGCATGCTGACCTGCTTCAAGACTTTGAGTGTAAGCATGTGATTTCTGACCTCTGCCCTCAAAGAACTCCCCATAGACAAGGTAAGCATAGACATTCAGGTTTGAAAGAGATACTAAGTAGAACTTCTAGAAATCAAAATATAAAACCTATCTCTTGACAGTATCTAGATATGGGCAATCTTTGCAAATTTCAACGAGGTGTTTGGTCTTCTGATGAAGAAGTACGTCATTAAGTCCTGAAACATAAATGTGAATGTCAAGAGATAATAATAAGATCATTACACATCCTTTTTAAAACCAATGCCTGGTCAATCTGTTGAAATACGTCGGGGCCTCAAAGTGGGTCTAGCCTTAAAAAATTTGAATTCAAACACGTGAACTTTCAAGTTGGTCCATTCACCATCTGACATTGACTTGAATTAAAATCCACCATCAAACTGCCAATTCAAAACTCATTTTATCACTTTCTTGCAACTGTCAACTTAGTGCCAAAAGGTCCTTTGACTGGCCTTAAAAACTAATCTAAATAGATAACCGGGCTTTGAGAACTAACAAACTAATTCTTTGTTCCACATAATTTTACCCCATTGAATCACATCATATGATGAATTCTCAATGAAAAGATATTGACTGTCAAAGTTTCCCTCTTAGAACTACTTGCATGAAAAGAAGTTAGTAAATAATAAATCGTATTTGGAATCGGCTCTAAAAATAGGGCAAACAGACACTTCGAGGTATGAAAATAGGGGCGTGGGTTCATTTTCATGAGGAGACTTTTGATCTATGATTTGGACTCATGATGAATAATTGGGTGAATTTGGCGAGTGGTCAAACTAGGCTACTCAAAATTTGCAGATTGGGAACAATGGCAGAAAGTGGTTTTTGCAAATGGAATTGACTTGGGAAGTTGTGCAAACTGATTTGACAAAACTTGAAAATTGGCATACTTAAAGTATTTTTAGAGTACAATGTAGTGGTATAATCTTTTTGATCTCACCTATTACAGATTTTGAGATATAACATCATGAACAGTGGTACTAATCAATCTTGTCCTTTTGACACCAGTAAAAAGTTAGAAATTGCATTCAAAAATTGATCAAATGGATTTGTCATAAGCTCAAACTTGAAATATAGCATGCCTCTTACCTCTAAAATGCAATGCAAAAGGAATTATCTCATTTTAGTCAACTGGGTCAAAGCTATGGGAAGTCAAATAGGGCCTCCTAGAATTCAAAACTAATTGCACCAACATGACAACATTAAAAGACCAACTTTAAGGGATTCAAAACCTAGTCAGACAAACTCAAAATAACTCAAAATCTGAAACATAGGCTCTCTAGTATGGAAACTAAAAACTCCCAAAGCAGTAAGTCATGAAACATTACTAGGTGTGAGATATTCAATTGCAAACACACGCTCCTGTTGCTGTTTGACACAAGCAAAAATGCATAATTGAAAATTGGTCAGAACAGGACTTCACAGAATGGCTCAAAATGACAATTTAACTTCATGAAACACATAGACGCACTAAATGCAAGATGTTAGAAATATTAAACACCTCATGGGTTTCTCAAGTATAGCCAAGTACATAAGCATTTAAAAGCATTTATAGGGCTTAATTTTCAATGGTACTCAAAATCAAGGCTTCAATTTTGAGTCCCAATAGGGTATCCATTTGATCAAGGGGTAGATTAGAAAGATCTGAATCTGGTATTACAATATCTTCCTCTAGATCAATTTCCTCATCAGAGGGTTCTACCGCTTTACCCTTTTCGGCAAAAGTAATAATCTCTTTTCCTTTTCTCATCTCCTTTGTGCTTAGTTGAGGCTTAACCTCAACTATCATTGCACTTATTGTAGATACACTTGATAAAGAAACAATGTTGTTTAATGAAGAGATATCAATTATAACAAGAAAACTTAACTATGTTGGTTATGACTTAGATTAATCCGCTGCTATAACAACTATAACTTGTTGCTCGGTAAATGAAGTGATTAGCATAGCACTTGGTAAGATGGTTCCAACTATCAATTGGGTGCTTGATGGAATAGTGTTTACCACAGTTGACTCAATAGTAGCCTTCTTTGAGCTAGTTTACACTAAGGCTTTGCTCAAAGAGAGTGGAAGGGAGGCCATTATCTCTGTTGCTATCTTTTCTGGGTCTAAGTCTTGAATAATGTAAATGTCAAGAAGATCTCCAATTGCAGTTTGATCTTTTCCATCCTCTTCATTATTGACCTCTTCATCCACATTATCAATTTCATCATCATTTATCTCCTTATCATCTTTCTTGACATCATCTATTTCCACAACCTCCTCACTAGGCTTGTGTAAATCATAGATGTTCTTCCATGTAGTTGAGTTAGATTTCACAATAGATTCAATGTCTTTTAATAGGATCAGGATTGCATTGAACTTAGGGGTTAAATTTTGTTCATTCTTCTTCAATGATTCCTTCACTTCCTTATCAGATAGACTTGGCATAAGTTGTCTGAGGGTTTGTTCTTTTATGTCCTGGGCAATGTTTACTACATTATCCCATTGTGGTGCAATTGCCTTTAGTAAGACATTAGGAACTTGCTTGGTCATTTCCTCTAGAGAGTACTTCCACTTTGCCATTTTAGCCACTAAGGCTTCTTCAACTAGTTTTTTCTCTTTCTTGGTTCTTGTTTCATACTTGAGGAATTTGAAATCTTCCATGCCTCCTCCATTTTGTAGTCTTTTTAGTCTTTCCTTGAAGGTAGGGGCAAACCTCTTGAAGACTACTTCCTCTTCTTCATCTTCATCCTGTGATTTCAATTTCTTCATGGATTTTGCAGATCTTCTTGTGAAGACTACCTGAGAGGTTTTGACAATTTTGGTTATGATGACCTTCCCCTTTTTCTTGGGAGCATCCTCCTCTTTAGCTTCTTCTTCCTATGCATGTTCCTCCTCTCCTTCCTCTTCTTTAATGTCATATTCTTTTCCTTTTGTTGGCAAAAGGGGAGAGCTGGTCTTCTTGGTTTCCTTCAAGATTTTCTAAACTTTCTTTCTTCCGCTCTTCAAGGCTTGAGAAAGCTTGATCTCCAATGAAATCCTAGCCTTGGCTTCTTCATAGGTACCAAAATATGGTGCCTTGGGGTCTGTTGGCTCATTCACAAGAGCCTCAATTATATCCCTTGTACCATCAATATTAACCTCATATCCAAGAGGCTTAACCCATGCCACTCTTGGCCTTATTGCCTAGATATGTACTTTGTCACAATCCATGAGAAAATAGATATCTTGCTCATAGTCTACCACTAGCTTCTTCAGAATTCTGTATCTACTCTGCATTTTCTCCTTAAAAGTTTCAAAGTATGCATCCACTATGCCTTCAAAATTATCTCTCATTTTTTATATGAACTTGTTGGTCTAATATATAATGGTTGTATCTTTCTTCCATGCCACATTGCCTTTGGAAGGGAAAAAAATTTCCACATAAAAGAACAAACAGATCAAAAGTGGTCCAAACTTACATGAATTATTCTTTAAAACTTAGATGCTCTCCATTTTTTTACTTAGTTGGTTCAACAACAACTCAACAAGGTCGAACAACAAGTTGTTCTTCACCACTTTGTATGCTAGGTCAATAGCTTTGCACAGAAAGTTGTTCATATGGCTTGAGTTGTAGATCTTGTGGGCAATAACATATATGTTGAATTTGATATCCATGTTAGTTACACCATTCAATTTCATCCCTCTACTATCCCATTCAGCAAGAGTCCTTTTAGCCAGTTCAACCAAGCCTAGGGTTTTAGTGGTTTTTGCCTTGTAAAACATAGGCAACCCTATGATTCTATGAATCATCTTCTTAGTGATCTAAATTGGTTCATCCAAACATAAATACATGTCATGAACTTGACTTAGAATAAACCTAATCCACTTTCCTTGAAAATCTCTCAGCATATGCAAGATATGCATTAAACCTTTCATTTCCAAATGCTTGTGCTCAAGTTTCAAATTCACATCCACACACAAATCATTATACAATTGGTTCATTTCTAGAGTTCCTAATTCTTGTATAGAATAGTAATAATATGACCAGATATCATGAATTAGAAGTACCTTAGGAGGAATCTATGATTGAGCTCCAATTGGGTCAAGTTCTCCCATAATCATTGGACTCAGTTTGAATGCAAGGGCTTTACAGTCAATACCTTGAACCAACATCTCCAAACCTTTCTTCACTTTCCTGCTGGAAGATGCCATACTACTCGGTAAAACTTCAAATGCAAGAATAAAATTCAATGAAATTGCTCTAAATTGCTTGGGGGGTCTAGAATATTCTTCACTCTTAGCTCTAGAAATTCATGGTGAAACAATAACCTTTGATTTCTCCTTTTTAACAAAATTTTGTATTTAAGTCATCATTAATATTTCATACAATAGTTATCTCAGTGACAGGTTGTCCAACTTGGCTAAGTCTTCAATGCTTGGAAGATACCTTTGATTGAATAAGGTCTCTAAACTTAGAAAGAAATTCAAGATGATAAGAACTTCAAACTCAATAGAGTCTTCAACTCGGTAAGAACTCCAATCTCACCATTTGCATACAAGCTTAGTTAGGTCTTGCAACCCAACCATGCTCGGTAAGACCTAAGACATCACTTGAATTGCTATTCCAAATTGGTGATCCAAATGTATCTAAAATGATGATATGGACCTTCTACTTGCTAACTAGAATTGATGTGAGATATCTCCTTCTGAATCATAGTTCTAGTAATCTCCATAAATTACTAGTTTGAAATGGTTGAGTCACCCAACTCATTGACTTGGGTGTCAACGCTTTCATTACTTTGTCTTGCATTCTCTGGAGACTTCATTACCCATTGATACCTCATTTGACTTTTGATATTTCAGCCTTTAGTTACTTTTCATTTTCAACTCTTCCTTGGTTCATATAGTTCTTAGCAAGATGTTCAAGTTTTATACATACAAAACATCTCTTTGTAGTGTCTCTTTTCCTCGTGTGATGTTTTATGCAATTTTCTCCTATGTGCCCATACTCATCACAATAGTGACATATGTACCATGTGTTGTAATCCCAACCAAGTATAGCTTTGAAAATTTTTTCTATTGGGTTCTATTTCTTGGTCTTTCATTTTGAATATTTATGCCCTTGTTTGATGTAATTAAAACACTTTCCTTCAAACTTAGATTTCTCTGTGCATTCTCTTGCTCTATGTCCTAGTTTTTTGCAATTGTAACACTTTCCACTGAACTTTGGTTTTCTATTTCTCTAAAACTTTTTTGATGTATGCCCCATTTTCCACAATGATTACATGTAATACTTTTGTTATTTTGAGCTCCTTGCTGAGATGATTAACCTTCTTCTGTGTATCATAATCTAGCTTTGCCTTTGTATCTAAATTGATTTTGATCATTCAATCGATTCATGCTTTATTGAGATTTCATCATCCTCTCAATGGTTTACTTCTCTATGTTGAGATCATTTTACAATCTTTCAGTCTCTATCCTCAAGTTGATAAGCTCTTGATTTGCATCATTGATTTGATCAACCATATCTATTTGTTGAAGAGATAGTTGATGAATTTCATTATCTTTTTCTTCTATTTCTTCTTTGGATTTATCCTTTTGTTTGATGACTTCACACATTCTGACTGATTGAATTTCTTGTTCTCTTTTTAGCTTTCTAACTTCTTCATGAAGAGTAAGATTCTTTTCAAGTAGATCTTTGATTGTTTCATCAGCTTCATCTAAACTTCTATCTTGACAAATGTCTTCAATTCTTTCTTCAATGTAAAGATTGTCATTCATCTATGTTGCAAGGTCTTTTTTTCTTTTCAAGGATTGAGAGAGCTTCTCCTTTATTTTCTTGAATTGTTCCATGGCCAATTATAGATCAAACTTTTCATTTTCAATAGATTTCTCTAGTTTATATACATTCATTACCTCTGATCTTTTCTTTAGCTATTAAACTTCTAATGTGAGAACCAATGCTTTGATACCAATTGTTGGAAATGTAGTATAGACTAGGTGACTGAGACGGGAAGGGGGTGAATCAGGAACCAATAAACTTGTACTTTAATTCACTAATTAAACCTTCACTATATAATCTGATCTAATTTCATGCATGAAAGACTAAAAGCAATAACACATTCATAACACTTGACACAATATTTGGTACCCTAGAAACCTTCCAAATACAAAATAAAACTAGGGTGGGTACGATACCCACAAGATTTATTACTATAGTATAAAGTTAGTCTATTAAAGCTTACAATTGATCACTTATGGTGATCTTCCCTATTAAGTGAAATAAGGACTATTATATTCACCTTGTGAAAGGATTTACAACATAAAATGAAGTATGTACTCTATTAGGAGATTTGGAAAAGACTGTTAAGTCCACCTTGTTAGAGGATTTGACTGATGCACCTAATAGGATGAATCAATGGTTGATCTTTGATCTAAAACTCAGTTTGTTGAATGAGATTCCTTCAAAATACAATGGTCACCTAATTGTGATAGATAAGACTCCACTTTTTCTTATACTTCATGTAGCCTTCTTAATTTGCACTCATTCTGCTTCTTTCAGCCCCATATTCATAAAAAGAATATCCACTTCAATAGGAGGCTCATCTACCTCAAAAGTCATGAAGAATTTTTTTGCCTCTATAGGAGATTGTTCCACCTATATAGAAAGCATGAAAGAAGAAACATAATCCAAATACAAAGCTTACCTTCTAATAAACAATACTCCTTGCACAACCACAAAGTTATGAAAAGCCTCAAAACTAGCTATAGACTTCAACCTAAAATAATAGACTAAAGCGACCACTTGAAAACTAGTAGCAATTAACTGGTCAAATGAGAAAGAAAAACCACTATCCTTGTTGTGCCTACCCCTATATTACATTTTCATATTATATTTCCGAATTCTTTTAGGCCAACCGTTATGAGCTAGTGGTACTTGGTTACCTGATTTGATTGATGTTATTTCATATGTAGATTATATATTTGTTGAGCTACTTGATACTTAGATATCTCATGTGTTCATGGTTATTCTTTTGATGATGATGCTTTGTATGTTTCATATAGTGATTCCAGTTATTTCATGATGATAGTTATATGCATGATTTATATGTGGTTTTATCGTTACTTACGCCATACTTGCATGTTTATGTTGTATAGGTATGTTTTACTTTATGTTTTACATTTCTAATGTGGTTGAGGGAGGGAGTCATAGTCACCTACTAGTCAGGCTCTACACAATGTACCACTCCCTACCATTGCCTATTTAGTTTATATATATATATATATATATATTTACATGTTTGACTTTTATCCTGATTGTAGGTACTAGGCATCGACTTCCCTAAATTGCCAGGATGAGTGTGCCCTATCACAATATCTCAATGGTAAAGAGGGGAGATAGTTCTCAACTCCAAGTCATTGACTGAGCCAATCATCCTAAAATATGGGACAAGTTTCTGAGTTATTTACCCTTCCAAATTAATCAAGTGACATGAATTTAAGATTTTGACCCTTAAGTTTGAATTTGTACTTTGTCTTTTAGATGTGTTTTCTTATTATGTTTATGGGTATGCTATGATTTTTGGTTTTAATCAAATCAAACAGAGATATATTAAATGATTTAATTGAACAAAAAAATTATAAAGAAAAATCAATTTTCAATTATATTTATTTAATTGAGAAATTAAATTAAATAGAAGAAATAAATTTAAAGATTTAATTAAAAGACCAAATTTGGTGTAACTATATTTATTTTATTTAATAATAACTAATTTAGAATTTTGATTTTAATAATGAACTTTAAATATTACTATTAATTTAATTAATAAATATACTTTTTAAAATATGTCTTATTATTTAATTAAAATAAAGTGAGAATAATTTAAATAAATTTTATTCTAATTAAAAAGCAAAAAAGTATGCACAAAGAATTAAATAAATTAAAATAATAAAAGAAAAGGCTTTTGTGTGTTCTTAAAACTGAAACCCTACATTGACAAATCCTTTATTATGAGATTAGAGCTCATTTTTCCATACACGTGTTTGGAGGAGCAATTTTTGGAAAGGGTTTCGGGAAACAGGAATTTTCGCATTCTTTGAGTGTTCATCAGGTTTAGCATCAAATTGAGGTAGGGATTTTGTTGAGATTATCATAGTAAATCCTTTTGAACTTCAACTATCTTGTTTGTGCTTGTTTATGCATCTTGTTTTGGAAATTGTGTTTTAAATTGGAACCCTTATTTTTTAAGATCGTTGTTCTTTGTTACTAAAACTTCTATGAATGAAAACTAATTGAAACCCTCGTGATAGGATTTGATTGTAGAAAACTAGCTAGAGTTTGATTGGAAATCACAATTTGGATTTTAGAATCAATTAATCTTGTTTCAAAACAAAAAGACTCGCTAGAAAAATTTTCCCTACTAGACTATACCTATGAATTCTTTAAAAAATCATATTTTAAAATATCAATTTAAAAAAAAACAAATTAAAACAATTTTTTTTGGAGGATGAGGCACCACCCCCACCCTCCATGTGTGGGCCATTGGCCGCATGTAGCTGCCAAAGGAAGAACACATCTACCAAAGGCAAATCGCAGCTCCCCAAGGCAGTCCACAACTACCAATGGTAAGGTCGCATCTACCAAGGCAGGTCGCGGGCCTTTCTTTTAGAAAGGTAAAGTTTTTTAAAATTTGAAAAAAAAAATCTTTTAAAATATATATATATATATATATAATTTATATTTAATTAAATATTTAACTAATAATTAATTTTTTATTTAATTACTTTTAGTTTTTTTAAAGAATTATCGTATAATTTTATTTTGATAGTATTTAATTTAAAGTTTAATTATGATTAGATTGTAATTAATTATTTAATTTTTAGTTAATTAAATATAATTAATCTTTAACATACTTAAATTTGAAAATTAAATAGCATTTAAATAGGTGCTTTGCATTTTGATTTTTGTTTTAAGGGACGTTTTCTAAATTGGAAATTCGATCATCAAATAGAAAGAGAAATTATTAGTTCCGTAGGAAACTATGGACCCTTAAACAATGAAGATGAGATTTAGTTTTATTCTAACTAGAATTGGAAACTTTATTAGCAAAGAACTTAAGAAACAAAAACTCCACCCTTTTTTTATGAATAGTCCCTTCCTTATATTTAAAAAAAACACAATAAAGTTAAATATTCACAAAAAAAGGGGCCAGGGGATACAAGTTCACCCCGTGAGTTCATACGGCCACTAGCTGAAAATCGGCTATTCATGAAAAAACTTTAGAAAACAACCAAAAAAAAAAAAACCTCATGCTGCCAGCGCAGCGCCAGTCGAGGAAGGAGGATCCTTATTATTAGAGCCCCACCCAAAAGTGGGGTGAGTAGATGGCTTAGTGGGAGCCCAATTGTCATCACCAATAGCAGCATTATCTTCATCATTCTCTCCCTCAGGCCTGGGAGGAGAAATGGCTAAGTCCAGCTGGGGAAACACCCACTTGGGGTCTGAGTGAGCAGAGGGCCAACTAGTAGTAAGAGTAGCAGGAGGAGCCATTGGGGACCACCCAAACCAAACCTTCGAAGAGGCGAGGCCGAGCAATGTCAATCACCAAAACCTCTAGAAATGTGGTGTTGACTAAAAACACCACCGCTGGGAAAGTTGTGCTGCTAAGAGTGAGGTGTGTGCGAGTGGCAAGAAAAATTGCTACATCCTTGATGGTGACCACGAGGAGGGGTACAATCGTCAAAGGCCAAATCCAGTAGAACACAAGCAACTATATAGGGGGCATTTCCCCAATGAGCCAAAAGCTCCTATAAGTGCACCACCTCCAAAGACACTTTGTCTGTTTTTACTTGAATCTGCAACATGACATTGTTATAAATACATGCTTTAGAGTACATAGCTACATTAACATCAAGTGTGTTGTGAGAATAAATGGTTGCATTGCAATCTTTCCAAATGGTAAATAAGATCTCCAATCTGAAAGCATGTCATATCTAGGCATATTTGAAGGGAATCAAGGTATTACCACCCAGAAGAACTATATGCCAAGAAAAAGGTTTTAGGTGAAAGGGGCAAAAGAGATCATGGATCCATCGCCAGTAAAATTGAGCCCATCTACAGAACCAAAAAATGTGCAAAAAGGACTCTGGTTGACCAAGAGAGGGCAACAAGGGTTAGGAACTCCCAAATGCCATAGCCAGGAGCCCAAAGGCAAGCCCTAGAAAAGAATACACCAGGTGAAATGTGCAATTTTGGGTTCATTAATGGCATGCTGCATAGTGGAGAACTTATGACTCCAAGTGCGATGCGAGGATTGCAAATGTCAACATTGGTTGAGTACATCAGCCATGGGCATGTGAGGAACCAACCATTGGTAACCCAGGCTAGGTTTATAGCTAGTTACCAGAGTGTTTGGATACCACTTCCAATCTTTCCACCAAGGGCGAGAAGACTAAATGCCCACTTTGTGTAACAAATGTGAAGGCACCATAGAAACTAGAAGATCAAAAGTCTGTCAATCTAGACAAGTGAGCTAGAATTACACTCTCATGTCTTCCAATGATTGAAAGCTCATAATACCACTAAAGAAAAGGTCTTTAGGGGTTCTTATGCCGCATTTGGAAAATGCAGAACACTAACCTCGTGCACCTTAGCCAGGGGAACACCTTGAATAGAAAATAAAGGTGACCACTAGAGATTATGATGGTTCAAGGAAATCCCATCTCTGAATCCATTGCCAACCCAACAAAGCTAGGGCTTAACTTCTTTCCAAGCTTTCCAAATACTCTTAGCAACAAAAGTACCCTCAATTTGAATAGTTTCAGGGGTAAATAGAAGGATTTGAAACCCAATCCCCTTCCAGGCTGGCTAGTGAACCAGAAAGCCTGAAGAAATGCAATGCCTTAATAAAATCTTCTAGGCTTCATTTCTAGAAAGAGCTTGAATCACCCATTTGGCACATAAATTAGTACCTTGCTTCTAGGTGGACAACAAGCCAAGGCCACTAGACTCCCAAGGAAGATAGCAAAAATCCCAGGCAACTCTATGAAAGCCCTGGTGAGAAGCATCTAACGCCCAAAGGAAGTCACATAAAAGACGTTCAAGTTTGAGGTACGAGCCCTTTGATGGAGCCCAACTAGAAGAATAATAAATATGGGTGGCGGCCAAGACTTTGGAACAAATCTAGAATTTGTCTGCTAGGGAAAGAGGTTTGGTGATCCAATACTCCAGCTTCTCTATTCTAGCAAGAATCGATTCTAGAGCTCAATAGATCAGGCTTCGAAGGCATAGGGGATACCCAAAAAATGAAAAACTTCCCCATGTTGAACCCATTTCTATTAGTATTGCTCAAGCCAAGTAGGACAAGGAAGGTAAGACTATTTGTAACAAAGAGTTTTGTGCCACTAAATGGCAAACCTTGAAGCAAGACAGAATGTGTCAAGACATTGCAAAGTGGAGGAAATATTCTATTCATCCTTAGTGAGAGTGAGGAAAGAGTAATCTATGAAATGACCATTCATAAGCTGATCAAGGGAATCCAGAAGGGAAACAACGTAGACCCTTCTTTGGGAGATGGCATTTGTGATCAAATACCCAAAACCTTTTGCTGCCAATACATATAATGAGGGTGCTAGTGGGTAGCTTTGAAAAATTGAACAATAAAGCCCAAATGCTTGATATTGATAGCCATTAATGGAGATGCCAGCAAAGGCATCTCCAAAGAGCATTTGGACTGACTACAAAAAGGTAGGGCCTATTTCTTGGAATGACAAGCCCATTCCATCCCTTCCCACACAGCAATTATATTGTCCAAGATATAACGAGACTTGATAAAACTCATTTTCTTAGGGTGAGTGATCTGAGGAAGAAGATGACAAATTTTGAGCGAGAGAACCTTGGCAATGATCTTATAGGAAATGTTCAACAATGTGATAGGCCTTTAATTGTAGATGTCTTTAGGGTCACCTGCCTTAGGTATGAACTTAATAATCCCTTTGTTAATAAGATTACCTAGAGAACGGGAATTGTATGCCTCAATATAAACCTTATGCAGGTCTGGACCAATCTCATCCCAAAATGATTTGTTAAAATCACAAGGGAAGTTGTCACAACTAGGGGCCTTATCATCCGCCATGGAGAAGACAGCTTCCTTGAGGTCCTCCCAAGTGAGTTTTTTCTCATAGAATGCATATTGTTCTAGAGTGAGTTTTTTAGGTTTGACATCCAAACAAGCCTACAAGGCTTGGTCCCTGGCTACTGAGGGACCCTAAGCTGTGAGAACTTTTTCATATTGGCGAACAAAAGCTTAAAGAATATCAGGAAGCTCAAAGAGGGTATGCTGACCCTCTTGAATGCACTTGATCCCCACCACAAGGTGGCGTGCCCTCAATGCATTAAAGAATTCCTTGGAATCTTGATCACCAACCTCTAGCTAGTGAAGGAAGGCTTTGAGTTGAGCTCCCTAGGCAATATAATTGTCTGCAACTTGTTTCTAATGGTGAAGGTTGGCAAGCTGAACCTAGAGATTTGTATCAAACAGATTCATGGCAAGAGCTTTAGTGATTGTATGGAGATCTTTGATAGTGGCCTCATAGGATCTCTTGCAATACATGGCTAATTACCTCCCATAAATGCAAAGAAACCTCTTAGTACTAGTGATGGCATCATTCCACCACTAAGTCCACCCAAAGGATGAGTGGGGCCTAGGTTCAAGGTTCCAAGTTTTTAAAATATAGGTGGCAGTGGGCAAATGGGACAGCACAAAAATATTAAGGTAAATTTGAGTTTTCCAATTACAAGGAGGGGAAAAATGCTAGGTAATGGAGAAGTGCATGGGTAAATGGTTTGAAAGAGTCATGTTAGGGAGTGGAGTGACAGGTAGAAAACTCATGTGAGGAAAAGAAAAAAAGGACTGAGTAGAAATCATAGCATGGTCCAACCTTTTAATGACCTTGTTAGCTCCCTCTCAAAATTTGGACCATGTGTACCAGATGCTATCAATTTGATGGTGATGAACATTGGGATCAAAAAGACTCAGCTTGTTTTACATGTAGATCCAGGCTTCTCGCTCACTAGCTGACCATCAGAAAGGCAGAAGGCCCACTTTAGCAATAGCTAGCTTAACCATATTAAAATCCCCATGGAATAACTAGGTGGCAAGTGGCAAAGAATTAGCTAGCCACCTCCACATGTATGAGTGCTCAATCGCATCATTGGAGACATAGATATTGGCAATGCCAAAAGGATGATTTTGAAAAGACAACAAAATCCAAACTACTCTCTACATGGGGTCAAAACCATGGAAAATAACAAAAGCAGAAAGTTGAGTGGAGAGGAGAGTGACTACACCACCTTGACCAACTTCATTCTGAGAAGAAAAACTAACACCATCTGGCCATATCACAAGGAAAGCTAAGTTGAGAAGGAACCCAAAGACTTTAACTTCTTGCAAATACAAAACATCAATATTGCCAAGCCTACACTTGGTATCCCGAACAGAATACTTTCTAGGGAGGTCTATTAGCCCTTGCAAATTACATGAGAGAAAATTCATCATAAACTAGTTTGCATATTCTCCGTGTCCTTGAGTGAGGAAAAATTGTTATGCAAGAAAGTAGAGGGTTCAAATAAAGATTCACCCAAAGTGATGGCTCTTCACTTATTGCCTTCAAGGTTGTGGGAGCGATGAGGAGACAAAGAAGAAATCATAGAAGTTGCTTGAGGCACTTGAACCTAGGTAGCTCATACCTTTTGCTTAGTTGTCCCCTACAATGTAGGGTTTGAAATAGGTGGTGGCACAACTAGAGGAGCCTCTAGTGCCGAGGGCACAAGAGGAGCTACACTAGAACTAGGATGGCTAGGTTCTTGAGAAACAAGGTTTGGCTTAGCAACACCCTTGCCTTTCTTAACAACCATTGTCCACTCATCTTTTTTAATAACTAGAGTCGGCTTGTTCCTACACTAGAGAGTGATTGTGCCCAAGAAGAGGACAATTCTTGATCTTGTGACTCACAAATTGACAACAAAAACAAGTATTTAGGAGATTCAAATAAAGAACCTTTTGAGAAAAGGTGGTAGCACCAATCTTAATTTCCACAGTCTCTTTAAGGTCCCTAGAAAGTTTGACCTCAACGCAAACACTCTGCTGAGGATGGGCATTAAAAAAAAATTTGATTCCACGCAAATGACTTTGCCCATAGTTTGGGAAATTTTAGTGAGAAAAGACCAGCAAGAGATGGGCCTACCCAAACTAGAACCCTAAGTTTGCAGTCATCTGAGATGCAAAAGTTTTGAGACCATCTCTGGAAAATGAGCAAAGATGAGCAAATTGTCCATGGCCCATGGCTGAAAATACTCTTAGCCTAGGAGGGGTTACCAAAATGAAACAAGAAAAAACCCTTGGTGAGGTTTTGAATCCCTTCAAGCTGAATCCCCTGAGGGGACCAAGCCTTGGATACCCATTCACGCAGCATGCTTTCAGATGGAGTATGACCCACAAAATACCCAATAAGGGTTTGGGTTTCTAGCCATTAACAAGTAGATTCAAAAGTATAAATATTCATAAGAAAATTGAAGAGGAATTAGCTCGTGAAATACCTTGGGCACAAATTTGCACAGGCGTTTGCTCGGTGGGGCCATTTTAGCATGCAGTAGCAACTCCAACACTAGGAGTAACTACTAGGCCAAAGAGGGCCAAGGCCATTATAAGCTAAAATAAATTCCTGCACTAAATGTGGAATGATAGATAGAAATGTAGAAAGGGCTCAGATGCATACCGTACAAACCCTAGCAGAGCTCATTACACAACCACTATAATCCTAATGAAAACTTTGCCTTTTTCACTAAACCAAGCCTTAGAAAATAATTATGGTAAAAACTATTATAGTTGAATGTGTAAACTTATTATATTTGTATGGTGAGGTGGTTATGTTTTATGTTGAGATGGTGTTTGGGAAACCTAGTACTTGGCTAGTTAGGTATGATTACCAGAGGCTTGAGAGGTGTCTAATTATGATGTTATTATATCATGTTGTGATTTATGTGATTTAACCTCTAAGGAATTGATCAATATTTATTGTGGGTTTTAGTTGCTTGTATAGGACTGATGTGGACATTGTGATTTTATGAGATTTTTTTTTATGAGTTTAGGGTAGGTTATCTTTGTGTATGCTAGGAAGTGGCTTGCAATGGAGGTCGGAGCCCTAAAGAGGATGCCTGGGTAACCCATTATAATTTGTATTAATAAATGATAACATTTCATTAATGGGGTTTAAATGAATTAACAAGAGTTGGTGTATTACCTCATCCATGTCTCAAGTGCTAGTACAAGCTAGGATGGGGGTAGAGAGGATACTCAGTTGGGACCTTGCCTCATTAGTATGCCTTGTTTGTAAGAAAGGATATTGATGTTGCATAGAGTCACTAGGGGGTCAAAGTCCAGAGAGGCTACTAGTGTAACCTTAGAGTTGGCTCATGCGATGACACTTGCCCACTTACATGTTAGGTTTCCTACATGTCTTTGTTGCCTCTAGGATTAAATTTTATTTGTGTACTTGGTACCTTTGAGATAGATTTCTATCAAGATTCCTTGACCTAGATTGTTGTTGCGACTTTTGGATTGTTATCTATTTGGGACTTGGGGTTATCGCCATAGCACAATGGGAGTGGGCCATTTAGGCTCCATGAGGTCGAGTGGTAGTGTTTCTTATGCCATGGAGATCTGACAGCTAGATGTCATTGTTAGATGTACTTGTGCAGTTGTTCTATGGTTATATTTTGATTTATCATACTTTGATTTTGGGATCCTATGAGATGTATCTTATCGTGATGTATATTCTTTTAGCATTTCATACATTGTAACTTGTACAGAGGATGATTATGCATTTTGATTATGTCATGTAGCATCTTATGTACTCATATATTATTTCATTTGATTTTGTACTTCTGGTTATTCTATGATGTGGACTTTTTTATTTATCATATTTAATCTTAACAAAATTTATGTATGTGATTCATCATCATGGAACTCTTGAGAGATGTAATCGTTAATGTATTTCTTTTTTGTGCATGTGAGTTATTGCTTCCACTATGTTATACCTTATTGTTTTAATCTTTACAAAAAAAATGTTTAGCAAACTTAGTGACATAATAGGTTAATTTCTTTTGGGTTCCCTGGTAAGGTGTTACATCTAGTATTAGGGTCTAGTTTCTACATTAGAATCTTTGGGTATATTGGAACACCACTAAATGACAACTAGTTAACTTAAATGAAAACTTAAACATCTATATGTATCTATTACAGCTTGAACACCTTGAACTTTAGACTCAAATACTTCAACATAGAAAAAGGAAAAACTGGAATAAATCTTGATTTTATTTTCAAACATGTTTCTTATGATTATGCTTTACAGTAGTATGCCCTTGTTGATTTTGTTGGAATTTTGTTGTTCTTGCTTGGATGTTGTAGGAGGATGGTGTCTGAGACTAGATTAACTATGAGAGGTCATAGCTCAGGCTAAGGTAAAGGTCATGGGGAAGGCAGAGATATCAGCATACATAGGACTAGTCATTAGAGTCATGTTCCAAAAGAGAACAGGGAGGAGAACAATAAAGAGTAACATGTTGCTTTAGAAGAGGTCAATTTAAGGTAGATGATCAGGATTATTCTAGAGTGACTACCTCCTCCAAAGGGTGATGATCAGGAGGGATTGCATCACATTGGAAATGAGGAGAGATGGAAATCTAGGAGTCCTTAGGGAGATCCCCATGGTGATAGACAGAGGTCATCCAAGGTCACATAGATGAGGGACCTACAATGGTCCAAGATCAAACCTTTCATCAAGGTAGGTACTGTATATTTGCAATGTTAGTATGCTAATAGAAACCAAATTTAAATAAAGCTTCTACAAACTAAACAAAATTCATAAACTTCAAGATAGACTAAGATGAGCTCTCAATTGAGAATATGAGTCATTAATGGACTCTCTCAATAAGAAGCTCTCTTGTTGAGTAGCTTTATCTAAATGGATAGGATGTATGCTCAATATGCTTCCAAAGGCTTCAATGGATGATTGTGGATTTTTAGTGTGCATAGATGGCTTTAGTATGGATTTGGCTCTCAAAATAGCATTATAACTTTACTTCATGGATTGTGTTATTTTGCAAAGGGGAAGGATCCAATTTATAGGCAAGAGGCTTGAGGGATTGAGGGCTAAGATGCAAAGATGGGAAAAAGTTCATGAAGGGCTTAGATTGCATGAGAGGAGAGCACATGGATTGTGCTTCCTTACAACCAATCAAGGAGTGACACATGTCACATGGTGAGAGGATGGAGGAAAGGGGAAGGATGAGTCAACAAAGGAGGCTCAAGGGATAAAATTTTCATAAAGACCCTTCATAAGTGCTTTGTAAGAACATTTATGACTTTGTGGGCTTTATAAAGTTTTGTGGTTGAAGATATTTGTGAGAGATACCATGAAATTCGAATTTGAGGGTTTAGGGAGGTTTTAAGCTTGTTTAGGGTTGTAAAAATGATTAGAGGAAGGGTTAGAGATGGCTTAGGACTAGGCAAGTGGATGGCAAGTGGATTGCAATTAATGAGGGTGGGTGAAAGAGGAGATATTTGTTAACTTTGGATTAAGTTAGAAAGTCTTAACCCATGTTTAGGGAATGTGACAAGGTTAGGAGGGGATTAGGATTAGGGTTAAAGACATCTTCTAGAAGAGTCTAGGCTTTGGATGAGGATGAAGACTTTTTAGAAGAGTTTAGAACTTCCTAGGATAAGATTTTATGAAATAAATAAAGTTTTATTTATTTCAAGGGTTTGGGTTGAGGAGATATTTATTAAAATATTTTTAATAAACATGAGGATTAATATTTAATCTTAATTAAATATTTTGAGTTGGGATTAGGGGTAGGAAATGATGGGATTAGCCTTTAATCGAAATTAAAGAAGGATTAGAAGATTTTGGAAGAGGTTATTGGTCATAAGGAAATTGGCCAAGTTTTGGGCAAAAAATAAATTTTTTATTTATTTTAGGATTTTTGGTCAATTTATTAATTAAATAATTAATAAATAAGGAAATAATGTTTAAATAAGATTTAAACATTTTTGGGAGGGATTCCTTAATTAAATATTTTTAATTAAGATAAAGGGATTTAATGGCATAAAAATTAATTAATTAATGATGATGTCATCAGGTATTTTTTCAAAAAATAAAAATACTTTATTTTTTAAAGGATTTTTAGGTGTCTACAGGTACTAGTTATGTTGCAGAGCAATGGTTGATCACCTTGGATAGATGTTTCATATGTTAGGATTAAACCATAGATAGAAATAACAATAACATGCAAATATAACGAATATCAAAAAATAATAGATCACACAAAAAAGAACACAAGACACCAAGATTTAATGTGGTTCACCCAATCCCTAGGCTACGTCTACCAAATAGTAAGTTTGATATTATTATGATCCAGTAATTACCACCTAATTACAATTTGTAACACCTTACAGCTCAATACCTCTGCAAGAACCAATTTTTCCATCACCACTATGAAACAATTCCTAACCCTAAGCCCTTTTATACAAGTATTCTTACCGCTTTAGGGTTACAATTAATAATTACATGTTGGCCCAAAATCTTGATAAAAATAGGGCCCATGGCCTCTTGGCCCTGGATGTATTGGGGGCTACCACCCCCAAACCCCTGCTCAGGGTCTAACCCAAACTCGAACCCTGGAGAGGAATTATGGAGTATGTACAATACTTCCCTAATCAATCAGCACAATCTAAAAATATCCCACTTGGGGACTGATCAGGCTCCACACTAAACAACAATATCGCACTTGGAGACTGATCTTATAGCTATTTCGCTACTCCATGAGACTTTGACTAGATCAAATCACCCTAGACTCTGTTGTTCTTTTAATCATGTTCAATCTATAAGACCAACTGAAGTTGAAGAGGAGTTCAGCTTCTCCCTTGTTACTACCTTTGTCAAAATATCTACTAGATTATCATTTGTATGTATCTTATCCATCCTCCAAAATGGACTGAATAAAATGGTACCGCAACTGTATGTGTTTGGTCTTTGAATGTATAGCTGAATTCTTTGCAAGATGAATGGCACTCTGACTATCTATAAATAAATAATTATCCTTCTAAGGCCGCCCCAATTTGTCTAAGAATAACTAAAGCCATATCATCTCCTTAGCTGCCTCTGTAGTAGCAGCATACTCTGCTTCTATAGTGGATAAAGCAAATTAACCTTCTATAACCTCAAAACCTAGCTCACAGCTACCCCACCAACAGTAAAGACATAACCTATAGTACTCCATCTGGTATCAATATCCATTGCCAAATCTGAGTCAACGTAGCCCTATAAATCAGTAGTAGAGCCCCCAAAGTGTAAACACTTATTGGATGTTCCTCTCAAATATCTGAGAATCCATTTGACCACATGCCAATGCTCAATTCCTGGATGACTCATATACATGCTAATGACTCCTACTGCATGTGCAATATCTAGCCTTGTACATACCATAGCATACATCAAGCTTCCTATAGCTAAAGCATAGGGTACCTTGGACATCTTATCCTCCTCTTCTTGTGTCTTGGGACACATCTCCTTAGTCAACTTCAAATGACCAAGTAAAGATGTGTTGACAACTTTAGCATTCTCCATAGAGAAATGTTGCAATACCTTCTCAACATAATCAGCCTGAGATAGCATCAATTTTTTGTTCTTCCTATCTTTGTGAATCTTCATACCAAGGATTTTTTTTGCTGCCCCAAAATCCTTCATGGCAAATGCATGTGCTAATTGGAATTTCAGTCCCTTAATATGATCCATGTTAGACCTAGCTACAAGCATATCATCAACATATAAACACAAAATAATGTAGCTGTCATCATCCAACCTCTCAAAGTAAACATAGTGATCTGAATGACACCTATTATATCCATGGTCATGCATAAATCTGTCAAATTTCAAATACTATTGCTGAGTTGCTTGCTTCAAGCCATATAAACTTTTCTTCAATTTGCACACTAAGTTCTCCTTACCTTTGACCTTAAATCCTCGTGGCTGAGCCATATATATCTCTTCATCCAAATCACCATGAAGAAAGGTTATTTTAACATCAAGCTACTCTAAATGCAAATCTTCAGTAGCCTCAACACTTAAAACAATACATATAGAAGTAATTTTTACAACAAGAGAAAATATCTCATCAAAATTGATTCCTTTTTTCTGTGCAAATCCTTTCACAACTAACTTGACTTTAAATCTTTTCTTACCTCCTTCCTCTTCTTTAAACCTATAAACCCATTTATTTTTTAAATCCCTTTTACCTTTAGGCAACTTGCATAATACCCATGTCTTATTCTTCAACAAAGAGTCCATTTTGTCTTTCATTGTATACTCCCACTAAATCTTAGTATCGACTTGCATAGCTTAATCATAACATTCAGGTTCACCAACATCAGTAAGTAAAATAGAACACAAAGAGGGAGAAAATCTTTGTGGAGGTCTAATTTGCCTTGTTGTCTGTCGAACATTCACTAGTGTGTGGTATTTGTTATTGCGGTTGTTGCACATCATGAGGAATGGTTGGAACATCATCTTTTGGAGTATCATCCAACACTACATAATCATCTTCTTTCTTCTTATGTTGTTGCAACAGATCTTTGTACAACACTTTCTCATTGAATATGACATCCCTGCTTCTTACATTTTTATGATTTTCAAAATCCCAAAGCCTATAGCCAAATTCATTAATACCATATCCAACAAATACATATTTCTTTGACTTAGCTTCCAACTTGGTTCTAGATTGAGAATCTACGTGAGCAAATGCTTCATAACCAAAGGTTTCGAGAAAAGAATAACTCACCTACTTACCAATCCATGCTTCCTCTAGAATATTACAACCCAAAGAAGTAGAGGGCCCTCTATTAAGAAAATATATAGCAATATTGATAGCCTCCACCCATATGTGTATGGGCAACCCAGAATGCAACCTCATGCTCCTTGCATGCTCCATTATAGTCTTGTTCATGTGTTCAACCACTCCATTTTCCTATGGAGTCCTTGGAACAATTTTTTGTCTACAAATACCATTAGTGGAGCAATAATCTTCAAATTCATGACTACAATACTCACCACCATTATCAAATCTGAGACATTTTAATTTTTTACCAGTCTCATTTTCAACCAAGCATTTCCATTTCTTAAAAGTTTGAAATACATCAGATTTTTGTCTAAGGAAATAAATGCATACCTTTCTAGTTGCATCATCAATAAATGTAACATAATAATGAGAGCCTCCAAGGGAATATGCTTGAGCTGGTCCCCATACATTGGTATGCACAAGCTCTAGTTTTTCCTTTTTGTTTTCCTTCCCAATCTTCACAGAACTCACTCTCGTTTGTTTTCCATACACACAACTTTCACAAAAATCTATATTAACACATTTTAGACCTGGTAGAACTTTCTTTGAATGAATTACTTTCATACCTTTCTCACTCATGTGCCCAATTCTATTGTGCCACAGTGCTATATCAGAATTGATAGCAACTATTTTTTCTCACTGCTCAATTGCAACAACTATTCTTGAACATTCATTTTTCTCTGAAAACAATTAGAGTAGAAGGAACAATATGACTTGTACAAAGATATAAGATGCCTAATTTCATACTTTTTTCTACTACAAGCAAACTTTTTGAAACCTTTCAATTTTTATCATTAAAAGTAACTACACAACCCTCATCACCGAGTTTCCTTGCTAAATTTAAATTTCTACTCGGCCTTGGAACATGTCTTACCTCATGTTGTAGCCAATGATTCCCATTCTGCAACTTAATTTTAACTTTTCCCTTTCCAACAATCTAATAGGGTTCATTATCCCCCAAATAAACAAGTCCAAAATCCCCTTGGACATAATCAATGAAATAACCTCTATGAGGTGTAACATGAAATGAAGCACCAGAATCTAAAACCCATGAATCATCAACACTTTCTAAAGACAGAAGCAAAGCATCCTCTTTGGATTTGTTACTTACCACATATGCCTCCTTGTCTCCATCTGGTTTATCTCCTTCATTTTTCTTTTGAGTCCAACAATCTTTCTTTTTATGCCATGGTTTCTCATAGTACCAATAGTTGTTCAGTCCTCTCAATTGAGACCTCCTCCCCTTTGACTTTCCTCTTGATTTCCCATGATTTTTAGAATTGCTTCCTCTCTCAGTCATTCTACCTCAACTTTGTGCATTCGAAGCACTTCTAGATGTAGATCTACCTAAGAATTTCCTACAAGTTTCCTCACTCAAAATAACATTGATCACATCATCATATTTTAGGGTACTAGATTCGGGAATAGAATTACTCACAGCCATTTCCAAGCCATTCCAACTTTCAGGCAAAGAACACAAAATCAAGAGAGCCCTAATTTCTTCATCAAAATTGATACCCACAAAAGATAACTAACTAGTAATAGTATTAAACTCATTTAAATGATCTATAACAGATCCACCTTCTGTCATTTTCATATTAAATAAATGGTTTATGAGAATTACCTTGTTTGAAGTGGATGACTTTTCATATAGTGTCACTAGATTTTTCATCAACTCTTTCGTTGTCTTTGCTTTTGTAATATTAAATGCCACTAATGGTGCTAGGCATAATCGAATGCTTCCAAGTGTCATTTTTTCTAAAAGATCTCATTTGTCATTTGACATCGATCCCTGATTCTTGGTTTTGCCTTCCAATGGCTTTCATAAATCCTTCTTATAAAGATAGTCTTCCATTTGCATCTTCCATAACTGAAAGTTCTGCCCATTAAACTTGTCAACCCTCATCTTACCCTCATCTGCCATCACTCCCACTCAACCATGAGACTCCCACTCAACCGTGAGACTTTCCTATAGAGGATAACAAAAAAAAGCAACCTTGCTCTGATACCACTTGTTAGGATTAAACCACAGATAGAAATAAAAATAACATGCAAATATAACCAATATCTAGAAAATAATAGATCACATAGAAAAGAACACAAGACACCAAGATTTAACATGGTTCACCCAATCCCTAGGCTATGTCCACCAAATAGCAAGTCTGATATTATTATGATCCAGTAATTACAACCTGATTACAATCTGTAATCCCTTACATCTCAATACCACTGCAAGAACCAATTTTTGCATCACCACTATGAAACAATCCCTAACCCTAAGCCTTTTTATACCTATA